>JAMKPZ010000836.1:0-69762 GCA_024699675.1 Amphibolis antarctica
TTTAGTACAATCAAATGGTTTTTTTTTAACATGTAGAATGGTTCAGAGATATTTCACTACTCTCTACTTTTAACTTTTAAAATTATTTTTATTTTCACCATGACATTTGACATTCCTTAATTTACATCTTTCATTATCAAAATCATTATTTCTCTTCATCTCATTTCAAAATTATTTACTTAAAAATTATTTTTTCTCCTAGGGTTGTGAATGATTCCTTAGTTGTTTGATTTATGTGAAGATGATGTTTTCTGCCTCTACCAATAACGTGTACTCCCTTCCCTTGTGTTTTACAATTTCAATTCCCAATTGCGTGGTGAATGCTCTTCACCTAAAGACTTTCTTTTTGGATACATTAACACGCTGCGCCTGTCAGATGACCGGTCTCAAAGGAGACATTACTAATTTGTTGTCTTTCCCTTGTCAATAAGTCTGACCCAGAGGAGAACAGGGTTGATTTGACTTTGTTTGGTAAAATTTAGATATTAGGTATATTAGAAGTTTATGTTTTCTTAGGTCAATATAACTTTTGAGATGAAAAAAATTCTTTCTATTTTTTCTTTTACGTAGTAAAAATTCATGTAAATTTTGTAATCTTTGAAGGTTCTTATGATCTTCACAAACCCATGCTTTGTCTGCATTAAAATAAGCGATTGGTCCTCTCATAATCTTCACAAAAATGGAGGTCAAATTTTGAGGTGGTAAAACCAATAGAGAAGTCAACGAATTACGGCTAAAATATGCCTCAATCTTTTTGTTCTCTCGTTAATCACAGGCTGGAAGGAATGACCTGGGGATCTTGTATCTGAAATATTGTTGCAGCAAAAAGCAAAAAGCATTTTGTAATGTACGATGTTCTCGTTTCACCATGGCTGGTGGTCTGCTGCAGGTTTCATGGAAACCCTATGGAGGGACATACACATGAAGAGGCTGAACCAGGACGACAGATTCGAAACCAATCTTATAATCGTTTCGCATGGCCTGACCTCCCGGGTTTTTCTCATGAAGTGGTTCAAGTGGACGGTAGAACAGTTCGAGAGACTTAGCAACCCTGGAAATTGTGAGCACCGGGTCATGCAGCTTGGGACCGGTGGGGAATACAGCCTCGCGATCCACCACTCGGTCCAGGAACTCGAGCGGTGGGGGCTTTCTCCCCACATGATCGCCGACCAGCAGTGGCGCATCACCGCTCGCCATGGGTCCTGGAACGAGATGTCAGCGGCGTACCTCGACGAGTTCTTCGATGGTTTCATGGATGGCTGCAACAAAACCGGTGACGCTGCTGCTGCTGCCGCTGACGATGAAGAAAGTTGAAGAAACGCTTGGTCTGCACCATGCCTGCGTTCGATTTGTGTGTTCGTCGTTACCCCCATACACAATATATATTCTTTTGGTTCATTCGTTGTGCATGATGATGTTTGAAATTTGAAAATGTTCAATATATATTCTTTGACGATGGATTCTTGTGAATGATGGGACCATGAGCTTTTGATTCTGCCTCAGGTCAAGTGCTTGATTGATTGCGACTGTCAGGATGTACAAGAGACTGATACCGTCAAAGTTGTACAAACTCTCGGCACCCCTTCAAAGAATCTTTGCATTCATCTTAAGAGCAATTTTAACTGCAGATACAATTTTTGGTAGACAAGATATGAATGACATTAGTGTTGTTTTTTTTAGTGATATTTAATTTTAAGTCATTTATATATATATATATATATACAAAGGTTAAAAAAGAATTCAATTGATAATAAAAGAAAGATTCAACAGAGTATATTGTATTATAAGAATTTTAATAAGAATATCTATGATTTACTGATCAATACATGTGAAGAGGAAAAAGTCATTGTTAAGATCATCAAAGATAGTGTTTTGTGAGAATATTGTTCCTACAAAAAGACAATAAAAATTGTAGTGTAAAAGATCAAAGTCATACTAATTAAATGAGATATTAAAAAATTTAAATAATTCAGATTTAATCTAGGTCATTGAATTAAAACATTAATAAAAAAGTAACTCTAATGGTACCACTAAATATACATACATACATATATATATATATATATATATATATATATATATGAAACTAGGATGTAATTTTCTAACAAGTATATGATATAATAGATTTAAGGTTGTATTTGTTAATAAGGTGAGTTAGGATTTTTACTATAGTAATTATAGTAGAATAAAATAAATGAATAGTAATGGTAGTAATTTCTTTTACTATAGAAATTAAACATGAAATACCGAAAAAACCCTTCCTTTATTGTAATAGTTTTTGAATTTTTGTGGTTATTTGAATATTTAAAAATTTTATAAAAATCTGAAAAATTGTGAAAACACACTAATAAAATGAACTACTGATATAATATTGATTTGTAAAATTTTTATGTAAGTTAACAATGACGATGTGAATTTTAACTTTATTTTATTGTATTTATAAGAAATTCTTATGAAGTAGACGAAACTTACTACAAAATGTAACTAAAATTTCTTCCAAAGTTACCAACTTCCTCCTAAGAGTTATCAAAACTTTCTCACCGTACCATTGAAATTTCATCTAAACATCATAAAACTTTCTTTTAATACTGTCTGAACTTCTTCTAAATATTATCAAAACTTTTTACCAATAATACCAAAATTTTCTCTAAATAATCATAAAAATTGAATAAATATGAAATATATATATTTATTTGATGATGGGTAAATATGTGATTTCTTTTTATAAAAAACCTTGGGCGCAGAATTGACCAAATAGGTAGCTGATACAGAAGATGTCAAGCTATATACTTGGATCTAAGCACGGAAGGATTTCAGAAAGATGTAGACTGAGAATTTAAGCACAGAAGCTTTATTTCACTACTTTCTAAACAATTTATGCAGACTGAGAAGCTGACTCGAACTTGAGAGAGATGCTGTTGACACAATGGCGTTCGTCGGTGGGTGTGTTGAAGCCTTCACCTTCGAAAACATGTCCCAAATGTCCACCACAAGCCGCGCAAGTAATCTCCATCCTCCCATCCCGGTCCGGCTGATACACGAACACAGAGAAAAATCATTCGTCCTTGGGCACAGGGCAAGACAAAGGGGCGGAGAAAGAAGGAGATTTTCTGGGCGAAAAACAGTGATGGGAAGGTACCGTCTTTCTTATGGCCCTGGGAAGGCCCTCGTAGAAGGCAGGCCATCCGCAGCCGGAATCGAATTTGGTGGTGGACTTGTAAAGAGGCGTATGGCACGCGGCGCAGCCGTAGATTCCGTTGGCGAAGAACTTGTCGTATTCCCCGGTTCCTGCGTACCTGAACGCCGGCCAGGTCAGACTACTTTCAAGCAGTTAGACGAGCTTCATGCGGCATTTCGATCCGAAGGAAGCGAACCAGAAGAGAGGGAAGTGAAGAATAAGGGCAAAAACGACGCCAACCGATCGAAACATCGAAACAATCAGGCAGGGGTGATTGGCGGGGATCGCAATCCATCGTCAATCGCAAACAGAAAGAAACAAAGCGAATTGGGAAAAGGATGGTCATACTCCGTCCCTTTCATCCTGAGGATCCGGAACTGCTCCGACGAGAGGACCGCCCTCCATTCCTCCTCGGTCTTCGTCGCGGACGCCATGGGCACAGCCTTCACCTCCTCTGCCGAGGAACCAGACCCCCGAGCGGCAACAAAGGAAGCGCCTGTGAATGAGCCAACGGCCCAACGCCCTATCTATTTATCTTTAACTGGATTTTTATTTTTCTTATCCATCCAAAAAGGTTCGTCAATATTTTAATTACATTTTTATTTGACAAAATTTATAAATTAAATTTTTTTAAAAAAAATCGATACTATTCTTTACATTTTTTTCCTTTGACAACTTCGATAAAAAATTTACTTTTATTATACTATTTATTAAAATATATATTTCACGTATTAAAAATTTCTGTAAACCTTTATCTAATCTATTGTAAGTATTTTAATATGAAGTATTTCAATTCTTTAATGGCTATATTTTAATTATTAAATATTTAAATTTAAGAGTTACACGATAAATTCTTTAACTTGATCTTGTTCACAAAGTCAAGCAAGTTCTTAATCTTTTATACACATTAATGTTTCTATAATATCTTCTTTAAGTTTGCATTTTCAGTCATCAAGTACGTTGTTACTTATACTAAAAATTTATTCATAAGTCATCGAAGACACTAGAATTGTTAATAAATCTTTTACCATTATTAATAATATTGGAAAAATTATTAATTGTTGTCTCCACCAATCTAAAATATGAAATGTATTTAAGTTAGAATGTTGAGTAAATAATAATGATTGTTGATTGGTTTAATTAAAAGTAATTAATTCTTATCTAGATACTCTAAGATTATAATTGTATGATGATGATATTAGAATATCTTCATCAAATCTTGGATCTTGTAAAAATACCAAAGAATCTGAAGATGGTTCAACATTTGATTCTAATATTGTAGACATTAGTGAAGGAGATGGTTCTATTCTTTATCCATATCTTTGTATGTATAAATTAAACATTTAATTTAATTGTTCTTCTGTTATATTAATAATTAATCTTAAATATACATCTAAATTTATTTGTATTCCCCTAATTAATTTAATAACATATCTTATTTTACACTTAAAATCTAAGTATATACTCAAAATATATAATTGTGAGATTCCATTCTAATATTTTAAAAAAATTTGTTTCATCTTATTTACTATTAGTTGGAAAAATGGATATGCCTCATATTTATTAAAAACTCGTAAAATATCATATAAATGATGCAACGCATACACAAATGTAAAATAATAAATTTCTGATAATCTAAGAGTTACATCATAAAAAGGTTTTAAAAATTTAATAAAATATTTTACAATTTTAAAATCACCATTAATTATTTTTGATAATCATCAAAATGATGACAATTATACATAGGTATTATTGAAATTTCATATAATAATATACTTTCTAACATTAAATATAATGAATTCCACCTATGTTAAACATCTACAGAGAATTTTTTATATTGCATTTTAAAAGAATCACATGTTTCATTAAATTGTTACTATCACTAGTTATAAAACTTATAGCATTCCTAACATTTTCAATATAAATTTCAATTTATTTTATACCTGATTGTACAATAATATCAATTATGTGACACATACATCTGTGGTGAAATAATTTAAAATCATTTAATGAACTTAATCTAGTTTTAAACATTGGTATTGTTCCAGTATTATTAGTTATATTATCAAAATTTATACTACTTATTTTATTTTTAATTCCATATAAATCAAAAAATTTCATGATATTTGCAAAAATTGTTTCAACAATATGTGAATGTTGAATATTTCTAAATCCTATTAATCTTTTTTGTAAAATCTAATTTTAATTAATATAATGTGCAATTACAACTATGTACCCATCCTTAGTTATACCAAATCAAATATCTAAAGTGCATGCTATACATGTCATTATTGTACTCATAACATTAATAAATTCTAATCTAAGCATATTTAATGAATTCATAATATCTAACTTAATAGTATTTCTAGATACATATTTATATTGTGGATAATATATTTTACTAATATATTCATCAAAACGTTTATTTCCTCCAAAACTTATTGGTAAATTTTCTTGACAAATAAATTTAGCATGCAAGTCTTTAGCTCTTTGAAAATCATAAGTCCATGAGCTAATATTACTCACAGAAGCAAAAAAAGTTAGGTTTGAATAGTTTTTTCCTTATTCTTATTTTTACATGTACTAATATGTCTAATTAAATAACTTGTACTGCTAAATATTTTGTAAAAGAAGTCAATATTACAAAGGTTGTAGAAGACTCGTTCCTCTAAAGTATCGTCCATCATGACTTTCATCATTATTGTGTACTTTGATCAGATGAAAGCTCTCTTTTGAGATTTCCACGACGACACAATTGAAGTTGAAACTCCAGTAGTCTTCATTGACGGTGTCACTTCAACTTCAGTAAAGTCTTGTTTAGGATATTCGTAGCCTCCAGAACTTTAACCTTGGTAGTGGGTCATTATTTATAATTTGTGAAATGTGAATCAAGTAAGAAAATTTGAGAAATTGAGAATTGAGAATTGAGATCGGAGGAGTTGGGTGAAAAAAAAATCAACTCAACTCCCCCAATTTATACAAAAAATTTCTGTCCATTGCACGCAACACACCTAACTGATCACCTGTTGCGTGTTGGCCCTACCCATTGCATGCAGTGCCAGCACGCCTAGCCGATCACTTGTTGCGTGTTGGCCCCGCCCGTTGCATGTAGCGCCAGCACGCCCCGTCGACCACCCGTTGATCATTGCATGTTGACCCCAAGGACCCAACCGTTGCTCGTGCAACGCCTCACCTACCCGCCTGTTGCACCCTGCCAACTGCCCGTTCTGTGTCGACCCCTAGGCCCCCAACCGTTGCATGCGCAACATGCCTTGCCCTCCTAGACTCAACTGTTGCACCCCGTCAATCGCCCGTTGTTCGCCAACCCCGAAGCCCTCGACCATTGCCCTCTTCGGCTCTTCTTTTTCTCTTCTTCCTCTCTTCTTCTCCTCTTCTTCCCCTGTTCTTCTCCTCTTCTTCTCAGGATTAGCCTCAAGACCCGACAACCAGTCCCCCTACCAGTCTTGCGACCCAATGACCGTTCCCCCCGTCAACCCCACGACTCGATGACCATTCCACCACCCCCTGCCCTTGCCCCCACAACTATTTACCCCGCCGGCCTCACGCACACACGGCAATTCCCCCCACCAACGGCCCACCTCGCAGTCTCATGCTAGGCGAAAGTCATACTGATTTTGTGCCAACATTCATGTCATGCCAATTTCATGCCAACATTCGTGTTGTGCTAGACCGACACAAACAACCTAAGTGTCAGTACAAACACGACCCACAACACAAATAATTATTTATGAACGACACGATCAAATCGTACCGAACCATACTGGGCCTGGTCCAACATAACCCAATTAACATCTCTAAACACAACTCATCCAAAACTATCTTTATAACATCAATTCATCAAGATTACACTTGAGACTACCATCAGTAAGAAGGTTGTAACAAGATTCTGTGCTATAAGTACCCATAGAAGTAAAAAGCCAATGAATTTGATCTGGACTATCAACAAGATTTACGGAGTCAACAATATCCAGAAATTCATTTACTACCAATTAATGCTGGGACACTCCTAATAGGTTGCAAAAGGTAATTATTAATGAAAAAAAAAATTGCAGCTACAACCATCAAGCTTTTTTCCCTACTAAGATCATAAATCTCAGGTAACTTTGACCTCAAAAAATATTATCATGCCAACGATTATTCCAAAAGTAAGTGATCTTCCATTCCCCAAAATCAAAGAACAAAAAATTACAAAGGGAGGATAGAATTTCTGTATAAAACTGAATCCCAAATCCATGCTTGAGCAAAATAAAAAACCTCATGCTCTCAGCTGCAAAAGAAGCAATGATACGCAGGCTTCAACATATGATAAGAACCTCATGAACAAAACTGATATACCAAATCGGATGATGTTTCTTTGAAATGCAGAATCTTGAATACCATCAGGATGAGAATCACCGTCAGCCCTGCTTGAATTACTTTTCGTTCCAATGAGTGCAGGGACAGGTAACAAGTATGTCAAAGCAAAAATTGTTTGGTGTACCTCTTAACTCGGTTCTTGCATTGATAATTGTTTTTTTTTGTTCACAACCATGAATGGGCAACCATAACGTAAGTTGAAGTAAAAAAGGGCAAACAGGAGAAGTGGCAATCAGGGCTAACCCATCTTCTCTTTACCATAATAAACATCAAGTGAATAATACACAAGGCCTTCCTTGCCAGGAGAACATGATAATGTGAACCGAATGTCATCTAAATGAGTGGCCACAGAAGAGTGTCAAGAACTAGACCTTCCGTTACTCAGCTATTGTACCCTTGGTAGTAATTTCTGTAAAGAAAATCACTTCTTTGTATTGCTTTTCCTGGCATTACAGGCTTTCAGTGCCTGCACTTCTGGAAGAAAGTAAATCTCACTTGCATCAGAAAAAAGTCAAGAACCAGGTTGGCAAATTAGAGCAAAGTTCCCCATCACTAATTAGGACATTGACAGGATTGCAACTTTTAATGGAATAACACAAATTTAGCTGGGAATCAAAAAGGCAGAGACAATTGAACACATTACAAGCACGTGTGGCAACAAACCAAAACTACCAGACTCACATTATCAATTTCAAACAATGATCACATTCAAAAATATATGGATATTTGGAAATGGAAGACTCTAAAACCGTCAAATAAGGTGACTGAAAATTCATTGTTGTGCATAAACTGATGTGCAGCATATCTATTATTTGACTACATTAAATAACATGAAAGTATGACAAAGACAATTGCGGAACTGTAGCGAATAAATGAGAGAACCAGTCATACAATGGAAAATGAAAAGCATCAGTCTCAAAACCTGGATATTACAACTTTACAAGGACCATGACATCCCAAAAAACATGAAGTAGACAAATGTGCACATGTTTTTTTCGAAATTCATTGAATGTGTAGATGTTGAAATGATTTGGAGTAACGAAGGAAACATTGTACACAACGTAGATAAATATATAAGTGGCTTATTTGGGGTGTGCCTATGCAACTCTCATAAAAATTTGAGAGAATTTCCATTGGAAGACAATCAAAATTTACTACCTTCTGAGAAACCATTTACCAAGAGATCTTCCTACAGAAAGAACAAAAAAACTACAGTTCATAAAAAGAGGCCAGGACAAGTAAAATGAGCTTGAATCGAAATGACATGAGATGTTTAAATCAACATGTTTAAGAAATGACATGTTTAAATCGAAATGAGTTTGAATCAAATGGTTTGAATAGAAATGAAGCATTATTAAAATCATGACATGTTTAAGTTTAAAATCATACATTGATCCACCATACCAACACCAAAACCAGTGCTAGCCTAGACAGGTTCACCCATCCAATAAATATTTAGCTCCATATAGGTGATATTGTAATCTTTAATATTGACTGAACTTGAAAGCAACCTACAAATTTCTCAGTGCAAGTAATACCCTATGAAGTTCTTTAAATTGTTGTCCAACAATTTCTTTTTTATGAAATCAGTAAGAAGATATGATCACTAGGATTTGAATCTTGATAAGTATAATATCATATAGTCCTACCTCAAACCACTTAGAGTGGGTTGTTATCATACCATCGGTCCTTCCAAATCGTTATAGGAGAATCTTCATTTAACCATCAAATTTCATGTCAAAATCAGAATCCATTTATTCTCATCCAAACAGATTATGTCCAGTATTCTATAATCCAACAATTTTTCTTGCATCGAATTCTGCTTAGCATCAAGATTTTCCATAATTTAAATTCCCCAAAAATTCTATCTGAACGCTACCTTAATTAACTTAATTAGAAAGAGCCTAAGAAAACCTATTTATGAAACATGTTATATTAACATATTAGATTGGGAAGTCCAACCCAGATACAACTCCCTCCAAAGAATGCCATCACTCTCGAACTTCTCCTCCTGTTGCCATTGTTTCTCGATTCATCATGGAGCTCGTTTCCCTCGTTTGGAAAGTTGAGGTCCGATTCTTAACACTCCAGCAGTGAAAATCCCCAAATTCCCTCTGTTTGTAGATGAGGCAGAACATTTTGGTGTTCAAATTGCAGGAAAATGGAGGGCTACGGGGCACAGATCATACGTTGGAGGAAGAAGCAGCATTGAGAGGGTTTGAGATGATGAGAAGTTGCGGACAATGAAGAGGGACGGCAATGGCTCAATGAATAAAAGGTAGATTTTTATAGAGAATGAAACAACAAGAAGCTGCCCACAGTGTCAAATCCCAAGTTCATTTCTCTCTCCAACCCTCAGATTCATGCCCTTGAGAAATGACTATAAAGGGGGATGAGAAAACTAACCAGGTTGACAGGACCTCCAATCCCTATCAGTTCGCACGAGGCAGTCCTGAAACGAACAAGGTAGCACCAAAATTCCCATTTTTAGAAACGAAAAACAGAAAGAGGACTAAGGAAAGAGACATGCAAAGAGACGAAGGGAGGGCGTGGAGGATGGACCTGAAGCGCCAAGTAAACGGCGGAGCATTCCTTGAGCTGCTTGACGTTCTCGTCTTCGTCGTCCGCATCCATCTGGTGCGGGGCAGGTGACAAGGTGGTGAGAGCTGACGCGGAGGACCTCTGCTGCCTCAGTTCCGGCTTCTCCGTCGGCGGCGCCGCCATTGTTGGGCTGTGCTTCGAGTCGACGGCCACGGGAACCTCTGCTCCGACGCTCTCGAGTCGCGACTGCCGATGCGAAGTGGGACGCTCCTCTTGTTAGACCATAAATTTGTTTTAAATTTTTTATAATTTTTAAAATCATTTAAATATTATTATTATTATATAAATTACTATATAATCCTAATTCCATCTACAAAATAAATTTCAACTTTAACTTTAATCTTACGTAACTTTCAAAGTCCCTAAACACATTAGTAAGAGGTTCCTTAATCTCTCTTACAGTAATAAAATCTTAATTCTGACAAGTTGAAAAGAGAGGTAGGCAAGTTGAAAAACCTATAAATTAGTATTAAGTAATAAATATCATACAAATGATTTTCACTGTGAAAAGAGATTCTGAATCCGAATAAAAATACTACTATAATAGAAAACTATCATAATGATGACAATAATGACAACGTTAACAATGGTAGTTAATTACAGTCATGATAATATTTAAACAATGAAGTAATGACAAACACGATGATGGTGATGGTGGATATAAACCATGAATTAAAATACATTTTCTGTGAAAGCTCTGGAAAAAGTTACATTCCCAATTATAGAGATAATTTTAGCTTAGAGAGATCTGTGTCTTTGAAAAATATTAAAAATTAAAAAAAAATTTGACTTAATTGCAAAAATAATTTCCAATGGAATCTCTCGAATTAAGTACCAACCAAATGCTAAGTTAGCTTGATAGTTCCACAGATAAGCACTATCATTATCAAAAAAGTTTCAATGATAGGATTCCATAGAATCATGAAGCACTATAATTATCTTGAAAGATAAGCGCCAAATCTGAAACTCTGTCAACCATCGTTACAAGAACTCTAATTTCTTCAGTACAATGTTTCCTCCCCAGTGGTTAATATAATATAGTTCAGGTAACAACAATGAATCATAACATGAGATGGCCACCTCTAACTTAGGAAGGAAAGTCATTCACATAAAATACAGACCTAAAGCTCCTGTGATGATGTCAAATACTCAAGAAACTTATTTGGTTTGTTCCAGCCATGCATGTGTAACAATCGATGAGAAGCTTCATCTCTCTCGGACATTTTGTGAAGTGAAAGTGTAATATTGATTACAAACTTTTGCATTAAACTTCTTGCTTCATACTGCTGACAACTTTCAAGAAGCATGTCTTGTTTGTACACAATTTGTGTCAAGATCCCAGATTACCGACCATATCTTCTGAGCGAGTTTTAGTCTGCCTTTTGTAGCCATCCAAGCTGCAAAAAGCATGCAATATTATTTAACATATGCAAGACAAGCACAACAGATTGCTACATAATAAACATATAGGCGTACCTTCCAAGCATACATCATAAAGAAGACAATAGTATCTGCGGACCAGACAACTGCAAAGGACTTCAAAACGAATGGAATCATGACATTTAGAAGAGGAATGACAAGAAAGAGATAGTTCAGAGCTTCCTTCTCATGTTTTGAGCAGTCGCGTGCACGAAGAGATGGAATTGCTACAAAAATCCAGATAAAGCATAAAATCAAAACGCATACACTTTATGAAATGAATTCTTACTCATATACATATATGGCCAGTCAACTTTCTAAAACTGTCAGGATCCTAGCCTTTTTTCATTACTCAGAGAACCATTGATCCCCTTATTCACATGTACAATTTTACTTATTCCACCTTGTCCTGTTGGCAAACAAGGTTTTCTCTAATGTAACCCTCCACATCATCTCTCATCCAAACCATCTTGTGTCATCACACTCCTCGATCAGTTCCTTCATTGGGTTTCCCACTTGGGTAAAAAGAGCCAATCTCCCTTAGGGCAGTGTAGACTAGCCCATCATAAATTGTTTGGTTTTTCCTGTTTGAATCATCTCAATCAAACTCTTAAATCTTAACCATAGGGCCTTTTTCCATTGAGCATGATATGGAATTTGTTGATCGGACAAACTAATTATTATAAAGACATTTTGAAGCTGCAATGAAGATCAGATGTCTCAATCTGGTTGTTAACACTACAATGACTACTTGTATTTGGTGATTTCAATTCCTATTCTTATGTATTTATATATAGGCGTTGGTGAATCAATTATGTAGACTTCTAGCACTTCATTTGATCTCGTAGTTTCCTATAATTTCACTCCACCAAAGGTAAAGTAATCAATTTGTAACAAAAGCTTGTGTACCATTGTGAAGAGCAGTCAGTGTAAAACGGTAATTCTCAGCCTATGGAAGGAAAGAAGATGGTGAAGAATCTCATGACGTAGTGATGTGTAAAGACTGGATGTAGGCAGTAATCAAATCATATAAAATTTCTGTACTAAATTTCTGCTGTGGTTTGCATGTGACAGGTGTGTTTGCTCCTTTTATTCAATTAATCAGTAGAAAAAATCTACACGTATGCATGTGCTCTTATGCATTCTGTTTTTTCAGTGATTGACTGTGGGACACAAGCTTGAAGCCTTAAAGTATTTATAGACAGTTGGGAGAAAATGGATTAAGAATACTTGAATCAGTTTTACAATATCCATGGTCCACTACAAAATCAACAGGAATGCCACAACTACCCTCTTCTGCATGGTTACTTATCTAGTTGTCATCTCAAGCAAAGAGGATGTAGTTGTGTGCACTTGATGGGAAAAAAGCATCCAAGTTATGTTCACTAAATTAATGTGAATTTTATAAACCATTCATTCCCCAACAATAAGACAAATGGGTGTTGATCTATTGCAAAATGCCTTTAAATTCTACAAATCAATTTCTGTAAGTACTATTTCAAAAATAGCAGTTTTATTCAATATAAACCACTGAAAGTAAAAGGAAACACTGAAAATGGAAAGCGCATAGCAAGAAGAAAGCCACACCTAGCAAAAAAATCAATGAAGACAAAACGCATGCAAACAACATATTAGACCACAACTTACTGAACATCCAAATGGACCACATTCCCATTAATCTCCAGATGTCTGGTTCATTTGAAGGGAATATCAGATTGTAGGAGAGAGCTCCACCTAACAGCATGCATACATATCCCTGAATTTCAAATACTTGGTAGAGCAGCGTTCCTGGCATGGCAGGGTTCTTTCTAGCTGTAGAAGCCCTCGGTGCAAAGGTCGCGGCAGTCTTCTGGACAACCTAATTATAAGAAATATTCAGATGGTTATGAACCATTGCCACCGATATGTCAGCTAGCGGCAGACATTCTAAACCGTGAACAATTATTAGACCAAACCGCACCCATCGAAAAGACGCTCCTTTTCATTCAAATCAACACTCAAATATGAAATTCCCCAAATGGGTACCTCGAAAATATAGGCAATCCACAAGGTAGAGAATCATGGGCGTGGAAAAGTGAACATGGCCCATGAAACACTCACCCTATTGATGTCCTTGTCGACGGGAGAAGAAGAATTAGGACGAGCGGAGCCCGATGGCGCGGCAGACTCCTCCTCCTCCTCCTCCTCCTCGGTCTGTTCAACGGCTACTGAATCGGAGCCATTGGAACAACGAGCCAAGCAAATCGATGGTCTTCTTCTTCTCCTTCTTCTTCCTCTCAACGCGTAAGGGGAGGTGGTGGTAATGGTAATCGGGAGCTGGAGCCTTGAGGGGGTAAGCAAAGTGGCGGAGGAAGCAAGGAAGGTGTGGAGGCAGCAGCTGAGAGCCGTCGGGGCCGATGGAACCATTTTTTTCGTGTTGGAGTCAAGGTAAAGGGAAGAGAAGGAGAGGAGAAGAGGAGCTTCGCAGCACAGAGTGAAGGTGGTGGTCACCATTTTCAACCTTCCAGATAAGGGGGTAATTCACTAATTCTATTAATCTATTCGATTATAAAAATAATCGAATAAACATTATATATTTATAAATATATGATAATAATTTTAATTATATTAAATAAGTAGGAATTCTTCATTCAATTTAAAGATCTTAAAATCCATCAATTCTATTCTAACCGTTTCCTTCTATTCATGTATAACTAATCAAGACAAATAAATATGAAATTTGATGTAAATCTATGTCCATTAAAAATTCTATAATTTTAACTAGTAATTGCACCTTTAACAATATCATATTCTATAGATGTAAATCTATGTTACATGCAACAATAAAATATTTTGTACATACTGCTTTCTTTTTAAAATTTACTAGAATAGAATTTTAGGTCTTTTGACATAAAGCTTTTTTAAAAAAGAAAATCAATGATAACTATAAAGGCTTTTTTTTTCTTAATTCTAAATTTTTTATTAGTGATTGAAGTAAATGAGTAACTTCCATTATCGGCCTACTCAACATAAACTCAAATTAATTTTGTTATTTTAGTTGTCTTTTCTCAATTACACTTACAGATTCAAGGCGACCAACCTATCCCATTTCCCTTTTTTGCTTCGACGGGATCAATCGAATCTCGTGCGTAGATTTGGAGATTACAGTAAGATCTCAAAATCTTGAGAGAGCAATTGCACTGTGGCTTATTCACGTTGATAAGCCTGCTTCCATCATTCAATGTTTCCGTGACAGCACTATTTAACTTATTTTAGATAGCATGAGCTGCTGGATTGGTATGATATATTTCGATAAAAACAGATTATTCTGCAGCCATTGCACTTTTTCCACGACTCTTATCTTGTTGCCACTTGAGCAGCTGCAAGCCTGGCAATCGGCACCCTAAAAAGATGGAAACAAGAAATCGTGAGATATCGTGCAAGGAAAAGGAATTCCTACAACAACGAAAATCCAAGACCCATGGTCGGTCACTGCAATCAATTCCAAGTTATTTGGACATATCACATGATGGAAAGTAGATAAATAGGGTTCGAAGTGGAAATGAGATCTGGAAAATGACGTCAATGAAGTCACATGCCATCTATACTGGGTTTGGCGTTTGAGATCTTAAGGACATGCAGCATGCAAGAACTTTGTGACGATACCCTAACATAAATCTGGAGCAGCATTTGCTATTATAAAGCTCATTGAAAATTATGCATGTGATTTGAGAGATATTTCCAAGCAACCTGAAAGGAGAACAAGAGACATAATCCAATCCAGCCTCGGCAAAGAATGCAACAGAAGAGGGCTCTCCACCATGCTCTCCACATATTCCCACCTGTTTAAAACACAAACAGATTCCCCACAAAATAATAACCGTGATAAAAGGATTTCCCACAAAAAGTTCCACATCAATTTGCAACTTTTAAGTGTACCTTCAAGTTGGGTCTAACACTACGTCCTCTTTCTGTTGCTAACTTGATCAGTTGACCAACTCCTCTTTGATCAAGAACCTGATCATTCACGAAACAGGTCATCTCAAATAGCTCTTGATGCAATCATAAAGATCCATGAGTTTATTAAAGAAATATATTTGTCCATCAAATTTAGCAAAACATTAAATTGTTCTGACTTTTGCAGTTGAATTCTATCAAAAAGAGAAATCCTACACTAGAACATTAGAGATTTGACATTGTGGTTTCACTCTAAGTTTATATATAGTATATACTTTATTGGTTAGATTTATAAGCATTTTTACTTTAGCACTAATAAAATATTAAATCTAAATGTCTATTTTGCAATGGTAAACATCATATACCCTAACCACTTCTCACTTACAAAATCTAAGAAACTAAACTATTGTGCTCTCAAAAATAAGACACTGATAGTACCATGTTAGTATAGTGACACTAAACTAAACTTCAATGTTTTTATTTACTGATACGCAATTCTCAAACAACTAACCTCAAAAGGATCACTTTGCAATAGATCCTTCGACAAATATACAGGGAGAAACTTGCCAACATCATCTCTACTATAACCAAACGTCATTTGTGTAAGATCATTGGTTCCGAAAGAGAAGAACTCCGCCTGTTCAGCTATCTACCAAAAGAAACACATTTAGAGAGCATAAGTTAGAGCCTCTGACAACATTTCATACAAAAGTGATAGATGCATGAATTCCTATGTTCAGCAAAAAATTGCAAAAGGTGACCTAAGTTTATTATGGAGAAGCTCATTTGCAAGTAGAATCAGATATCAAGCTATTTTTGTTCAAGTAGTTTGCAGTTTATTACAATGCTAACACACTCCTCTTTTAAAGATGACAAAGTAAAAACTTTAATGTGTGTCACTTATAAACTGTTTTAACTTGGATTATTTATGAATTATCTTATAGAGGAGTGTTCTTTCTGCACCACCATTTCTTATAATGTTACTTATAATTAGTCGTATGTGCATGTTTACCGAACAAGCTCATGCTGGCGCACTACAATGCAACAACCCCATACTACAAGTCTTGGTACAATTGAGCATAGAAGGATATGCTATTTACTTACCTCATCTGCTACTAATGCTGCACGTGGGATTTCTATCATTGTTCCAACCTTATAGCCTATAGAAATGCCCATATTAGAAAAGACTCTCTGTGCAATTTTGTGTACCAAATTCACTTGATGCCCCAATTCCTGCCAAATCTAAAATTTTTTTAGAATTAAAGAAAATATAATGTTAAGGCTTCAAAAGAAATGTGTGCACCGGTCACCATCATACCAATTTTTCTACCTCAAAAGCTAAATCATAATTTTAAGATTCTTCTAGTAGATATTTCTACTAAGAAAACAATAGTGTCATGATCAATAAAGGACCAGAAACTTAGTTTGTTAGTTGATGGAAAAAAAAATTTGCAAAAAAAATAAAAATAAGTTTAAATGGGAAATTTTATAGTGAAGAACTAGTACCTAGATTGTGTTAGAAAAGAATAACTGTCTAAGATTGCCACAAAATTCATAAGGTGTTCTGCAATAAAACATAACTCTGCTTTCACCAACTAGCATTACCTAAAAACATTATAACATGGAATTCAAAAATGAGAAAAAAGTCATTAAGTGCTTAAATAGGATTAAGCACCTGATAAAAGATGCATTGTGCTGATAAGATGGATTCACGTGCTTACAAATGCCAATAAAACATGTATACCATTAATTAAATAGAATGACATCAATAGAGAAACAGAGTTATAAAAGATGAGGAACATATGAATGTGATTGTGAAAATTATTTAATACAACTAGCTTGATTCTTATCTATTTTATGAATAAAATTTTCTAAAAAGTAAACATAGTTAATACTCTTATAGAATAGAGAGAAGAATTCGGTTTAAATTATTGTGAATTAATCAGTGGGAACTTTTTCATAAAAAATATAATTAATTTATAAACACTAATTATTTTTTCAAAGAAAAAATAACGAAATTATTCCTAAAATCTTTACATAAATGAAATTTTCCAAACCTAAATAAACGTTGTCAGTAAAGTAGAAAACATGCCTGTGGTGTTCCTACAAGAGGAATCATTATTTCTGGGTAAACTTTGAATCCCTGATTAGTCATAGTAATGGCAGCCTCAAAAACAGCACGTGCTTGCATTTCTGTTAATTCCGGGTATGAAATTCCTAGCCTTTCGAAATAAAGTTAACAAGAGGAACATAAGTGTGAGAAAACTGGATGAAACAGTGTTTTAATGGAGTTTCAATTGTGTTCAAAGCAATGGACAATATAAACAATGTCAACAATGTTTCTAGGAAAAAAATAAAATTCACGGATTTTCCATGTAGAAAGAGTCACCATTATTTAAACAATGCACATGAAAATACAATTATCTACCAAATATAATAATATTTAGACTAGTGAAGTCTGTATCCTTCTTTTTTTTCTTGCAATGAACAAAATAGAAGAGCAATAAATGATTAAGAAGGTTCCAGAGATAGAGATGGAGAATTAAGATTGGTGAGTTAAGCGTGAAGAACATGATTTATTACATACCTACACCCACGGAAACCAAGCATGGGATTCACCTCGGATAACTTCTCAATTCTTGAAAATACATCATCTTCATTCATTCCAGTATCTGAGGAAAGCTGAGCAACTATTTCTTCAACATTGCCTTCTGGCAAAAACTCATGAAGTGGTGGATCTAATAGTCGAATTGTCACTGGAAGACCTGGAATTTGATGCATTTCAGTATTTTCTATGATGTACGACATGATATCTTTGAAATTCAGTGGAAGAAAACAAGTGCACAAAAATTATTTCTTTGACCAGCAGGCAAAGCAACCATCATATAAAAGAAAACAGAGTACAAACTAATAACTCATCAAGAAGATAAGCAGGATAACTGAAGGCAACAAATGAAAAAATAATGACAAAAACAAACACAACATAAAACAACCTGAAGAAATGGAACACAACAGAAAAAACAAAATAATAAATCCTACCGACACTAGCCAAAAACCTGGTCTAACCCTTACATGCAACTGAAAGCCACACTATCAAAGACTCCTCTAAATCCTTTTGTTTCTCTCCAACTGTCTTAGCCACCAACTTGCCAGTAGGAATGCCCAATCTTGGGCTTCTGCTCCTGCAAAGAACACCATAATGGCAGACAATGTAGAGAATGAAAAGGTGCCCTGCCTACCCCATATCCAGTTGAAAGAGTCAGGAGCTGCCCATAGATAATGTTGTCTGTCCTTGAAAACTAAAGACAAGCAGATATATGTTATCTTTGTGAAATTGGTATTTTGTGAGTGTTTTTAACTTCCACCATTTTTTACACTTCTTATGTAATTTTTTCTCTTTTTTTACTAATTTTCTTCTCGTTCATTTCTCTTTTTCTCTCCCATATGCACACACCTTCCCTTTTTTTAATAAGTAGATGGTTAAAATTAAACCCCTTAATTATGAACCTGCAACTAAGGTAAAAAACATGAAGGGTCAAAAATTAAAAGTTTGAAAACAAAACAATAAGCCCACAAAGGCTCAGAAGAAAAGAAAACAAACCAAAACATGAGAGGTGTGAGAACCCAAATGGATAGCATTTATCTATTTTCCTCTCCCTTAACTTCATTAGCCTTATCTCCTTAAGGTGGCAAAGCTAGGATTAGAGCTATTCCCCATGAAGTTATAACTGTTAAGTCATAATATGTATTTGGTTATTCAGGTATATGGATCTTGTAAGAAAGTCTCTCCCATATAAAATCTCTCATATTTCTCTCCCATCAACGAAGATCTATCTTTCCACTTTCCACATGGTACCAAAGCCCAAGGGCTAAGCCTATGCAACAAACTTGAATTGTAATACTATACAATATAAGAAACAATTTCATCCAAAATATAGTAGATGTAGCACCAATTGAGGATATAAGAAAAAATTGTCTTAAATAGTGTGATCATATCCATAAAAGGTCGATACATGCATGTGTAAGGAATGGAGAATTAATTTAGGTGAAGCTAAAAGAAGTCAAAAATAAAAATTACTTCATTAAAACTAAAAATATATTTAAATTACATAATTTACTAAAATATTTTGTAATGGATGGTTATAAACAGAAGTGAAAGGTTTAGGCAATCAATCCCATGTAATAATAAGACATTCATTGAATGTTATTGGAAGGATAATTGTTATTAACAAGGTGAATCTCTTAAAAGACTTAAAGTGCTGCTATTTTGTACTCAAATAATGCGCTTATGCTTGCCAAAAAATACATTGGTTATTGGTATTTATCTAGATTGCTAAATATATTTATTTACAAAAATATTCAAATTAAAAGTCTAAGTTCAGATTAGCATTTTTGTAGATAATCTCAAGTGAAGACAAACATTCAAGTTTCAATGGATTTGTGATATTAAGATATTTTCCATGTTTAGGGCCATAAGACAATGATCGTAGACAACATAGACTGGCTAGTTATAAACACGTATTCCTCTCATAAAACCTTCTTGTGAAAGCAAAGCATCATAAAAGTTCAAACTAATTATATAATGCAACATTACAACCTTCTCATTACTCATTGAAAAATGTCTAAAATATGTAAAATTAAGCATGTATTCAGGAGAAAAGATAAGTAAAATAACAAAAAACTAGAACATACCATCCATTGCACGGAAAATGCCTTCAAAGTCAGACCTCTGATAGGGCAAAAGGATGTCTAGTGCTGCTTTTCTCTGCTCAAGAGTTGCTGCCATTATCATCTGCCTCACAGCCTTTATCCTTTCGTCTGAAGCGAAGAACTGTAAACTCCAAAACATTCAAGTTAGAGAAATCATGAACAGTTTCATATGAACCCATCATTTGTGATATTTATCAAGGGTTACATTGCCTGCCAGAAATTTCCATTCTTATTCTTCCTTTCAAGCTACAGTTTATCTTCAAATTCCAATCTTCCATCTACATTGAGATTTTATTTCTATCAATTACCTCTACCTAGTATACAGGTAAGCCAGAATGCTCTCTAGATAGCCCCGAAACCAAATGTGCTTTGACACAGGAAACCAGTTTCTAGTGTAATTAACATGAATTTATATAAAGTTGATTTATTGGTTTGATTTGGTTATTGAATTAATTCATAGTTAATGGCATTCTAAATATTTTAAGTTGCAAGCATATTCAATAAGAAATTTCTTGCCTACCATATGCTCTGTCCTACAAAGCCCAATCCCTTCTGCACCATTAGTTCTTGCCATTAGTGCATCAGCAGGTGTGTCAGCATTTGCCATAACCTTCATAGAGAAAACACTTTAATAAGATATGATCAAAAATCACTGGCTGTATCCTGAGAAGAGAAGATGAGCTATTATAATTTCTGTGGATCTTTATATTCTTAACATAAACACCATACTGAGAAAATAAACTTCAGAAAGAAATGGACGATTATTTTGACTCAGGTATAAATAATTATAAGGTAGTTCACAGTGATTCAGAAAGAATACCTTAAGCTCCCTTACTTCATCAATCCAAGACATGAATGTGCCAAGATCACCACTTAAAGCTGGGGGAGAGAGTGGTTGTTTTCCAATAATTACTTCTCCGGTGGATCCATTCAATGACAACCACTCACCCTCAGGAACAACTTTGTCACCTATAGTGACAGTCTGCATGGTAAAGAAGAAAATAAAGTTAATTTGTTTATGTTCACCTATATCAAAACTATTGCAAGAAGTATCCTATCTTGAAATAATCCTTTCAAATATACTTTAAATATTGACTGAAGGTCAAATATGACACTCTTACTTTGTCCGCATCATTTACACGAATCTCTGAACAACCAGAAACACAACATTTTCCCCATCCACGTGCCACAACTGCAGCATGGGAAGTCATCCCTCCTCTTGCTGTAAGAATACCTTCTGCAGCATGCATGCCACCCACATCCTCTGGACTAGTCTCGGTTCTCACCTTTAGAACCAATAATAAAATAATTGTAAGCAAACCAGTTTACTTGCAAGACTCATGCGCATATTTTCTGTATTCTTCTCATTTAATGCATGCAGCTTTTTGCTTGTTACCTTGATCATTGATAGACATTTACCATGAAGTAAAGTAAAAGAGAGAACAACTTTTCTTTTGGAAAAAGAGAGTTATCATTATGACAAATAAAATTGAGATATCTGACTGATATTACAGTTGGTAAATTAAGAAATAAACATGCAACACTGTAAAGTACAAAAAAGGTCTCATAAGCTTGCTTTGGACCTAAGTTGAAACCAAAAGTAAAGAGTATCTTCTAACTTTTATTTGATACAATGCTGATGCTTGGCTATCTGGAATTGTGTTACCATAGTTTATTAAGAGGACCTCTTATTCCAATTGAAAAAAATCAAAAAAGAATGTCCTATGATGCTGTGCTTGACGTGCCAACAGGCAAACTATCCTTGCTTAAGCCTGAAAACAGGGAAGGTATAATCTTACCCTTCCCATACCTTTTTAAGTTAGTGTGGTAAAATGTTGAGTAATATCTGCAGATTAACAGTTAAAATTGCAAGTTAGCAAGTAAACATGCAGTTAAAACATGTAATAAGCCAAAAACCATACCCCCTATATTAAATGGGTCAAGTCGAGGTGAGGATAATAGATACAAATCACCCCATTTACAACCTGCCTCTGCTATACATGGAATGATGCTACTATAGTGTGCCATTTGTTGGTCAATCTGGCATAGAAATGAAACTATTTTGGGGACCAACTCAGAGAAGATTATTGAGAAAGCCAGGGCCCCATTTGGGTTTTGAAAGAATGTTGGTATGCAAAATTATTTATACATCTACCAATTGAGAAAACTCAATGCTAAATATTCCAAGGTATTATTCATTCACTTCTATACTATTCACTCTCAAAATCTTCTTATAAACCTGAACTTGAAATCTTTCTTAACTTAAACACCAGAGGTTCTTTGACTACCTTGATTCTTTGACCTTCAATCGAGCAATGCATCGGGAGTGCAAGACGACTTGAGAGGGAGATCAACAAGTTTAGTAATGGACAAAAATCTGTTACAGATTCATACCACTAGAAAAGGATTTTCTTTCACTGCAAGCTGTTTTTGCATGCACAACTTGCTTGCTGCTCTTAGCAAAGAGATCAGAAGATAGAACTACATTATTCATGTTTAGTGTGCACAAAGCAGTAAAAATCAACAACAATACGCACAAATGAACATAAATTTTGAATTTTTTGGTATGTGGTGTTTGGTGGCCTACCACTCAAGAAAAAGAGTTTTGGGGACACAGTGTTTCATTTTTGTTTTGAGAAGCATGAAAAAAGAATACCAAGAAAGATCAACATGAAAAGGCAGAAAGATGCCCATTAGTTATTATATCTTGCAAACTTTTTATGTAGAGATTAACAAATAGAAAAAGTTTCCCAGTCATTACTATTAGAAATCAAAACTTCAGGATCAATATTCACGTAGGAAAGGATAAATGAAACTATAAAACTAAAAATTAAAATTTATAACGAAAATATATTAAATAAATACCAAAATGGCAGCCTTTCCTTGAGCATGCCATTCTTCAGCATCATCAGCACTAAACACAACCTGACCCACTGCAGCCCCTGGTGATGCAGGCAATCCTTTAGCAATAACTTTGTCTTTGTAGGCGGACAGGTTCTCAAACTGTTAAGAAAGAACCACTGAATTAGTATTGTTAAGCACAAATCAAAAAGCTGAAACAATCTTTCAACTTCCAGATGGCAAAAACCCAACCAGAACAAAAAAGTGTGTTTCTATTTGCTTGCTAAAAGATAAGAAACTCAAAAGCATTAATGCATGTTTGGGATTTGGGTACACTCAGGGATTCAACATATTTCTAAACTTTTTGAATATGATTTGGCATGCATACAGCAAAGAATAAATTTTATATATATATATATATATACACACAAAATTTTAGAAATTTAAAACTGTATCAAAATGTATAAATAAGATCTACAAATGTAAATTTTGCATAATTTTTTATTTAATATGTTTTTATAATAACAACCTCTACCATAATTCCACTGTGTAAAGTCGACCACATAAATCCAATTTTTCCATAGATTTCTATCTATGGTTTAAATTACATAAACTTAAATCTTTTTTCACAATCTCTGCCCAAGAGTTTTAAGCCTTTATATACTAGCACCTACACAAGCATCTAGCTTTGAGGAGTTAGCCACAGCATCTAGGAGGTACTCCTACTTGAGAAGAACCAGGTTCTTTTACTAAAATGGACAAAATTGGAAGAGAGAAGATAGAAGGCAGGTTTGGCATTGTGAGGAAGGGCAGACACCATTGGAGGCAACGAACAATAGAGATCCATCTTTGCCCTCCCCCTAGCCCTATCAGCATGATTGCAGGCACCGTTGTTGCCAACACCAACCCTTTTAATGGTGCACAAAAACACAACAATTGTTAAAGGGAAGGAAGGTTCTTGATGGAGGGCATGTGGAGAGCAAACCAATACTCAAATCACTAGGTGGCATCTCTTCCAGGAAAGAGCATCAAAAGCATGACTCACGTTCCACACCTATTGATCAAATATCCTTGAAAAAATGCTGTTTTACTAATGCCCTCCCTCCCAATTTTCTTATAGGCATACCTTCTTTTATAATTTTAATTTACTATTTGAATTTGGAAACTAGCTGAAATTAATTTCAGAAGAAACTGGCACAAATGCCTACACTAAGCACATGTACTTGAGGATTCGAACATCTGATTGATTTGTCAGGAAATTATTAGCATTTGAAAAAAAAATACATTAGCATATGATCAAGTTATAAATGTCTATATAGAAAATGGAGTGTACATAAACTATATAATAAGAATATGGATAATTGATAACACCTGCAAAAGTAGCATGAGAATTTTGTAAAATTAACATGAACAAATCTATAATAATACTTTATAAAGGAAATATAGGTATGGTTTAGATATGATTTTAGAGAAAACTTTTGCAAATTTGTAAATTTACATTGACTTCAATATAATGAAAATTGTGTGATTTTGAATCACATTACAAGATCTGTTTGAAATTTTTCTTGATTTTATCATCAGATTTTATGTCAAAAAAGAAAACTGTGCACAATCATCATAATTAGCAAAAATCAGCCTTTTGTATGGATTCCACAAATTATGTTAAAACACCTTGCAAAACACTGTTCAAAATCCATTAATTTTAATTGAAAATCTGTATTATCAAAGTTTTTTAGAAAGGATTGTGGACAAAATCGAAGATTTTCAAAATCAAACTCCACTAAAATCATACCTAAACAGACCAATAGATAAATTTGTAAAAGTAACGTAGACAACATTGAAATCCATAAAATGCATAATCAGACTGTGTAACATAAGAAAACTTTTAATAATTTGTAAAAACGTAAATAGTGATAGCAGAAAAGGATTTGGGGGCATGTACTTAGTACAGGCCTTTATGCTAGTTGTACAAAAACAACGCATTTGATGGTCCTTTTTGTTAGTTGTCCACAATAACAATGTAGATAATCTTTTTATGTTTTCAACTTCGCATGCACCTACCTGTGGATGGAGTAATTGATCTAGATGCCCAGGCTCAACCATCTTGATGGCAGATGGAGTGTCTATTAATCCTTCTTTTACCATGTCTACAGAAATCTTCACAGCGCCTTTTCCAGTGCGCTTTCCTGCCCTGCACTGCAGCATCCAAAGTCTGTTTTCCTGAACAGTAAATTCAATATCCTGCGATTCATAGAAGGTCTTTTCAGTTGATATTTTGAAAATCCAAAATAATTCTCATTCTCAAAATATAAATTTAACAAAATAGAAATAGGAATTTTGTTACACAAAGGAATTGGTAATCAAAATAAAAAAAAACATTCACAACAATAATTCTGACTGTTATTTGAAGATAGACTGTATACCATCATATCTTTGTAGTGCCTTTCAAGTATGTCACAGTTATCCAGAAGTTCTTTGTATGCCCCTGGCATGCACTGCTTCATTGTATCCAGGTCTTCTGGGGTTCTGATTCCTGCTACCACATCCTCACCCTGATCAAGCACACTCTCTTATGAATAAGATACAAATAAAGTTCTGAACAAAAAATGTGAGGAAGAAATTGTATATTAAAAAGCATTCCCATGATTGATCTAACTGTTTAAAATTGCATGAAAGACCAACATAGTGGGCAATGCATGATTCAGATTTCAGAGCATTCACAAGGTATGATATTAAAAATTGGTGTCAGAAATTGTTCAAATATAACATGATAATTTGCATGTACTCCTTGAAACAAGGATTCCTAGATATTTTCCATGTGTACCCTCTCAAGCCACTTCCTACACACTTCATAAAATTACAATAGATATGATAGAAAGGTGCCACTTTACGTCTATAACGCCAATGTTATAAAGTCATATAATGTTTTAATTTTTTTTCCAGGGCATATACATAAAAATGCATAATATGAATATATGTGAAGGATCCTACAATCTTGAAGCCATGGCTTGGTGTTGGCAGAGGATGATTAATTGAAGGGAAATGCTGAAATTCACTGAAAGTCCATTCTGAACTTGTGAAAAAATATACAAATCTGAGAAATTGGGCAATGGAGAACTACCTGGGCATTTATTAGGAATTCTCCATACAACTTGTTTTCACCCGTGCTAGGGTTTCTGGTGAAAAGTACACCGGTTCCTGATGTGTTTCCCATGTTTCCAAAAACCATGCATTGAACATTAACGGCTGTGCCCTTCAATCCAGTTATTTGATTGATGCTCCTGTACTTGATAGCTCTTGAACTATTCCATGAGTCAAACACTGCTAAAACAGCCAAGTATAGCTGTCTTTTCGGATCTGCCAATGTTCTAAAGGCATAAGATTTCCATTCAGCTCTAAATAACTAGTAGGTTAAAATGCTCTGATTAACATGGTACGGAATATAGATAATGCGGCACAGAGTTAGGTCATGAGGGACTTCAATCTATGATATGTTTGATATTAGGCTAGAAGAATAGAATATATGGGGGAGCAAGAACAACTCTCTATTTTGATTCTTTTAATCTTTAATAGGAACATAAGATGAAACCCAGCAT
Source organism: Amphibolis antarctica (assembly GCA_024699675.1). Lineage (NCBI taxonomy): Eukaryota > Viridiplantae > Streptophyta > Magnoliopsida > Alismatales > Cymodoceaceae > Amphibolis > Amphibolis antarctica. The sequence continues at coordinate 26,659 of JAMKPZ010000836.1, forward strand.
TAAAACACAGCCAAGGATGGAAATAATGTTCTGCTTAATTGAGTAGTAGTGTAGTACATACCTGAAGGGAATCGTTCTGTTTTGGCTTCCATATAAACTTGCTTGTACTGAGTAACAAGTTCTTTGAGATCATCGCCAGTGAGATCCATGTCAAGGCTGACTCCTTTTGCAGCCTTCAAAGCCTCCAACTTCTCTTCAAAAAGAGAGTGTGGAATCCCCATCACCTGTATAAAAATTAACAAAAGAACTCCCAACATTATATCAGAATTAAGTAACGAAAAGATCAAACAGATCAATTACAATTTGCGGTCCGTTCCAAGTGTTGGAACAAATGCATGAAGTAAAACAAACCCACCACATCCCCAAACATGTCAAGAAACCTCCGGTACGAGTCGTACGCGAATCGCTCCCCACTCTTCACTGCAAGCCCAGCCACTACCTCGTCGTTGAGCCCTAGATTAAGCACCGTGTCCATCATTCCCGGCATAGAAATCTGCACGAAAGATATCCTGATGCAACACGTTCAACAATTAAAAGTACAATGCAATGACGACAAAATTGAAGTAGAGAAAATGGGATGGCGACTGATTACGGCTGCACCGGAACGGACGGAGAGGAGAAGGGGTTTGCTGGTGTCGCCGAGGGAAGCGCCCATGTCAATCTCAACGGTCCTGAGGCCGTCGAGGATCTCCTCCCAAAGTCCCTGGGAGAGCTTTCGGCCGTTGTTCTGATAGTCCTCGCAGGCTTCCGTGGAGACCGTCAGGCCCGGCGGGACAGAAAGTCCGATGCTCGCCATCTCCGCCAAGTTCGCGCCTTTCCCGCCCAACTGACGCCACCGCCATCGTCAAGTGAGAGCGAGCGCGCGCAAAGGATTTTTTTTACAAAATAATATTTTATTTTTCAATAATTTTAAAAGATTCTTTTTAAAAAAAATTGAGGCATTTAGTACTTGCTGCATTTAAAAAATCAACCTAAGTCTTTTCGTTACAATTTTCAATGTTATTTTACCAATTTTAAAAAATCTTCCTGTGTCCTTACCAATACCATGAGGACATGTCTTGATGGTCAATCATGTAAAGCATTTTTGTATTTTGATTAATCTGAAATATGGTTAAAAATGCAAAATCAATGAGTGAGGATCAAATGAAAAAGACTCACAAATGTTCTAAATAATAGTGATATTATAATACAATTTATTTTATTAAAATTAAGTAATTAGTAAAAAATATAATAATATTTTAAATTCATTACATTTTTTTAATGTGATACTATATATTACAAAGGATCGTCTCCAGGAACGTACGAGGCCACAGAAACCCACCATACTTCATGATGCAAAATCTGAAGAATCCTAGGTAATAAAATGAATGCTTTCATTCCCCAAAGATGTATGGTGGCGACGCAAGTGTTTTTAACTGGTAACGATTAAAACAGTTATTTATGTTTTACTTGTACTTGCAAGTGGTAGACGAATGCGCCGATCACAAGTCTAATGCTAGTGGACAAGAGATTTCACCAGAGATTTCATCCCTTTGTTCCCTTCACTCCTCCCCTTCCCGAACGTGAACACTCTCTGCCAATCAAACACGCAAACGATCGCATCATCAACCACAGAAGATCGGACGTGATCAGAAATTAATCGATCGATGAATAGGTTGTTACCTTCTTCGTGGCCGGGGGCTGAGCAACCACGGCGCGAACCGGGGCGGCCGCGTTCCGTCTCCTCCTGCCAACCGTCGAAGGCACAAGGAGACGGCAATTCCCTGGCAACCGTCGTCCCCTGAATTTTCCAAACCCTAGGAATCCGATTCTTCCCAGATCATCATCGGGTTGCACCGGAGCTCTCGCTACCGCGGAAGATGGAGGACGCGGTCTCGCCATCACCGAATGCATCCTTGATTCCCGTCCTATTCCCACCCCCTCCCCCCCGAAAAGACAAGAGCCGGTGGAAGGAGTAGGAGAACCGAGAACGTTACGAACTTACGACGACGGCCACGAGTGCCGGCGATGTTGGAATCGGATGAGCGCGAAAGAACGTCGAGAATCTCCTGCCACAGAGGGAGGGGAAGATTCTTCCCTGTCTCGGTGACAACTGACCAGGTACGGTCCATTCATATGCACAAGGGTTACGGCACGAACTTCCCAAACTACCCTCTCAACGCGGACGCTTCTAGCATCATTCGAGAGGGTATTTCGGGAACATCGCAATCGTCCGCCCTTCTTCGGCGCGGTGGGCCTGGCGGACGCAAGCTACGGTCATCACATGATCACAACCACATCTCGCGCGTCTATCCTCCTTTTTAAAAAATTATTATCACGAGACAATTTTAATATATTTGTAAAATTTTAAATCTGAATTAATTTTAATAAAAAAAATTCAATCATTAACGTATCACTTTAATGTTTCGCGTCTATCCTCTTTTCCCTTGACCTTCCTTTGATTCCTCCACTGAATTATTATTTTTCTTTCCTAAATGTGAACAAGTATTATTCCTTGTGTTCTTATCACATCCATGTGGAACATTACATCACGGGTGTTGGGTTCTTATCCAAGGATGTGAAATAAAAATTTATAAATACATAAAAATTTATATGATAACGATGTATGAAAATTTATATAAAATTAAAGTTAAAATTTTAAAATCGTGCAGTGTCATCAAACGAAACTAAAGACATCGGTGGAAAAAAAACCATTATATGACGGTTGTTGCGTAGGACTGTCATGGATTGGTGATCGTTGTCTGCGTGGTGATGAGTAGGACTGCAGCGTATTCCTATTCATTGCTATAATAATAATAATAATAGCCCTAGTTGAGTTCACGTGAATATGTATCCAACAGCATCGATCGATCCTTGGACCTTTTGTCTGGTATCTGCGCCTGATGCAGCTTTCGTCATTTGAATTTCACGCACATCCACGTATCGTTTGCGTTTTCGTTGCCTAGGTTCTATCATATCGTGTGACACATGTATTTGTTTTTGTGTCTGCAAATCAATATTCTGATTTGTCTCTCTTGCCTGTCCGTCAAACCATCGAATCCAACATCGTCTAATGTCGAGATTTTCGTCCAGGAATTCGATTAAAAAAAAGAGAAAGAGTTGTTCACGGGATCGTCTCGTATTGCGCTTAACATTAAGGTACTATTTGATTACGATTTTCGTAGTAATCAAGAATCAGTGATGACATAAGATTTTCTTAACGTAGTTTTTTTCATATTTTATCATTATGATATTTAAGGTTCATTTGTGTCTATAAAATTCATAGAAATTTAATTTTCATAGATCACTTATTTATACCAGTGGAATTAAATTTAATTTATTTTTGTTGATATTGTTTACTTTTTAATTTAAAACAAAAATGAAGTTTAGACTTATAATGTATGAATTGTCTGAAATTCATCCAGTTCGAACAGCTTTGCACGTTTTCGTTTGACTATCAAAATTTCTTGCTTTATTTAATTCTAAGAGATACACAAATATCTCTGTACTAAATTCATTTCCATCTAATTAAATTTCACTTAAGATATGAATTCTCGTTAATTCATTTATGGCTAATTTCATGTGCACAAATACACCTTTAATTACATCAATATTAAAAAATATAATTTTAATATTAAAAATATATTTTTCAAATGATTTATTTTTGTAATTTAGGAGTTATATTTGTATGTGAGAAAAGTAATTTTTACAAAATTTTAATTTTACCTTTGAATGATTTATTTTTTTAAAATGTAATCTAATTAAAATTTGTATGAATATAATAGATAATATAAAAGAGGAATGTTAGTCATAATTACGTAAATATGAATTTTAAAAAATATTTACAAAAATATCATATTTTTAATAATTTTTTAATACTTCTATTTTTAAATATAATTTTTATATAATATATTTTCAATATTTTACTTTTATTTCCTTTTTCTCTTTTTCATGCAAATTTCAAACAAATGAGTAGAGTTGCCCTTTTTCGGCCGAAGATAAAAGATAAAGGAGCGATAAGAAGTAATGCAAAAATCACTCATTGTGTCTTTAAAAAACGAACTATTTAGAAATAGATATGTTAATTTTTAAGAACAATTATAATTACAATAGTACATGTATTTATTTACGTTACTTCAAAAATTATTTTAATTTACTGTAAAAATAAGTGTGAATAAACGTATCCTCGAAGAATTAAAGAAGTGAGGCCTAGGGACGGAAGAATCACCACCCTCGCGTGGCATCCGAAGCCTAACCACAACACCTATGATTTGATAATTATTTCCGTAATTTTTCTTATGCATGTACTAAATATAGAACAAAATATATCGGTCCGATGTGTTAATGTCCGGCGAAGTTAACAAATGAGTTTGCATCTCTGGTATAAATGAGCTTTTCATATCTACTGAATGGATGTGCATATTTGTGCAGAACTATATATTAGATATTTAATATATGTTTTATTTCATTGACATGTTGGTCGATATGTCCGAGTGGTTAAGGAGACAGACTTGAAATCTGTTGGGCTTGCCCGCGCAGGTTCGAACCCTGCTGTCGACGCTTTCGCAAAATACTCTTTTAATTAATCAAATAATTTTCAATTAAGTCTATCTAAAATCCTACTTAAGCATCTATCAATCATTTTATTGCTTTGACACGTAAACCAGATATTTAATACTTGTGAAAATATTTTAAATAAAAGAAAATTCAACCTAAATGTAAATGTACGTTTCAAAATCTTCAACAAACTTTAAACATCAATTAATGTTAATCCTCATGTTCAATATATGATTGGATGAATGATTTTGTAAGCATAAATATTAAAGTAGGGTAAGAGGAAGAAATTACTTTTTTTCTTTTATTTTTGTACAAAAATGTAATTTTTCCTTTATTATATATATTTTTACCTTTCTTATGTGTTATTTTAATTTTTATCCTGCACAATGTATTTTAAAATTTAAACTTCAATGAAATAAAAATTCTGAAGTACTTGTCTTGCATTTTTCATATCTTGAGGGTTAATTGACTGTGATGATGGTAAGACCAACGTAATTGTAGGATTTGTAGGTGAATGCAATAGAAGATCCATGGAATGGTTAGGAAAATTGGAAAACAAAAATTATTTTAAATCTTTCACGTCACCTTTATTTGCGGCTTTGCCTTCAGAAAAGACGAAAGAGTTAATAGATGATTTCGTAATTAAGAAACAAATCAATAGTTAATTTTTCTTCAAAAAATTTCAGATGAGCAGTGCTAAATTATAGTTACGAACTAACTATACTAATTTAACACAATTAAACAATACTGTTGATCAATTGATTTGACATAATTCTTTTCCTATAAGGTTAAGTTTGTGTATTTAAAAATACGAAAAATAATGTAAAATGATGAACTATAATAAATTAAAATTTTCACAATTTTTTTACTATTTCCATTAGCATAAATTAAACCCTTCGTATTTTTGAGTTGTCAAGTATAATTTAAGTTATATCAATATAGCATCACTACGTCAAATATTGTCTATATTAATGGATTTAGAATTAAATATATCTAACTTATAATGATAGACTTTTCTATAAATATAAATCGTTTGTCACCATTAAGGGAGTCAATACATTTGAAAAGTACAAGAAATAATGTGAAATAGTGAAAAATAATAAATTAATTTTTTTATAATTTTTTATTATATCCAAAGACATAAACTCCTACTGTATATAATTTTTTTAATAGATGATTTAAGCCGTCACTATAAGACACTAAGACCCTACATCCATCACTATAAATTACCTTTAATGATAGATATTATTTTTGTCACTATATATAAGTCCTTACATTCCTCACTAAATGTATTTTATTATAACAAATGTTTGTAACCATTACTGGATAATGCATTATTTATCATTGTAAGTCCTTACATTTATCACTATACAATGACTACTTAATTGTCACTTTATAAAAATCTTTATATAAATCGTAACGACATTTAAATAGATAAATTCTCTTTGAAGATAGACTATAACAAGAACTCTTATATGTCGAACATTATGAAAGAATCTAATCCTATTCAAAGAAGTTAGGTTAATGACATCTATAGAAAATTGATTCGACAAATATTCAATTTAACAGTTAAGAATGCATCAAGTTTATTTTCATTATCTTCTCTACTTTCCTCTTAAACCTCTCAAGTTGCTTCCTCAATTTCAAATTAGAATACAAAAATTACCAAACATCTCTATTTTAATGGAGAGAATAAAAATTCAAAAAAATGACTTAAATTTAAAGACTTATAGAATCGATTTTCAATATTTGCCACTAAAAGATTAAGGCTCTTCAAAGATTTATAATTTATCAAATAAAACATGCATCTTTATATATATACACACACATATTGTGCATGAGTAGTAATAGATCTCTTTGTAAGATCTTTGTCTTTGCATGAAAAATGAAAAGGAAAATGAAAAATTAAGAAATGAAAAAAATTTAGAATTACTTTTGTGCATGTTGTATAAATTTTAAAAAATTTGTAAATATTCTATATTTTAACATTCCAAATATAATTTTAAATTTTTCATATAACCACAAGTTTAACGATAGGTAGAAGAGGTTAAGCAAAATATATGAAGTCAAGAAAGTGTATTTAAAATTTTCGTCAAGAAAGTGTATTGTTAGTGAAAAAATCTATATTTACAGTGATGAAAAATTTTAAAATTTATTCATATTTTTAGAAATACACAAATACTTGAAAATCAAGAAATTTTTAAAATTGTTTTTCCCAATATTTCTAACACACAAAACTCCTCCTTTATTTGAGAATGATTTACTATGTATGTATATATTCTCAGATGAAATAAAATGTATGTATCATTTTTACAACCTTCAACTTATACTCCTTAAACCTAAAAAACCTTTTAAACTTAAATGTTCATTCTTCTTTTATTCCTTGTTTATTATTTATTTTTCTTTGTTCAATTTGGCTAACTCGCAATAAATTAATTTTCAAAAATTCATCATGCATGGAATTAATATCTCCTTGTGTTTTTTTGGTCAATTGCATTTTTTCTCTATATTTTTTTTTGATCAGAATCTCTTACTCTGACAAATCTATTATTAAAATCTCTTATCTAGTTATTTCAACAGATTCTCCTGGAAGTTCTCTTCCGTACCTTTAACTTTCAATTATATTATCGTAACTTAAAATATTCTTATTAACCAACTAGCTATCTCCAATTTTTTTTTGAATCGATCAATCTACACCTAAAAATATGTCTTAATTATTATTCTTCTTTTTATTTTTTACCATTTTACTGGAACCTTTTATAACCACTGTTTGTGTAGCTTTGATTCGGTTTGTTTAAATATTTTTTATTTTTTATTACAGTAATCTATAATAATATTTATCAAAAAAAATTAATATTTAATATTAAAAATTATATAAAAATATTTAATATAATTTTTTCTAAAAAGTAAATCTTACTTTACCTTAGCTCACCACACATACAAAAGAAGTTTATTTACAAATGTACGATTTTTAACTTATCCTAAAAAACTACCGCCGAAAAACTGCAAGTCCCGAAGTCCGCTGACCGAATAAATACACGCACAGCACCCAATATTTCAACGTTACAAAGAGATGCAAGCAGCATCCAATGCCTGACTGATCTCGATCCGCCGCCACGTGCAGCTTGGATCCACATTCCTCTTCCTTCCACAGACACAGTGGAATTAACCCTCGCTCCCAACCCTAGCTCCAAACGCTTACATCCAATTACTCGATCGATCGAACGCGGCACCCCCCGCGCGCCGTACGTTATTGCAAGTGCCTGCGGATGGAACAATCCCCACCTAATCCTCCATCCGCATATATGCGTAACGTAGAAAACACATGGGGCGAGGATGAGGACGCACGGAAGGTCCAGGCTGCCCGGCAGCGGTGGCAGGCCCCAGGGAAGCGATCGACGCAGGGTGGGAGCAAGGCTGGCAGATGCTGTGCAGGTTAATCTGGCAATTGAACGACAGAGGGGGCCGCATAAATTGGCGTACGTCCCATGTCGATCTCTGAACTAATAAAGAATGACGTCCGCCAGCTCTCTAGCCCACCCCCACCCACCAGGAACGTGCCGTGCCCGTTGCCCATGAGAGCCGCCCCACTGCAATGCGAGCCACACACACACACATATATACATATATGTATATGTATATATGTGCCCATGATGTGCCTCAAGTCTGAATATAGAAATCTGCAGCTACGTCCATCATTATTTCTCGTTTATTTGCCCCCCTGTCGAGCTTTTATTGAATGCTCCGCAATTCGTACCTTGCTTTCTCGAGATACGGTGGTAGACTATTTGTCACTATATATATATGTGTGTGTGCGCTAATGTAATGTCAAATTGGCAAGTTTTCGGGAAACAAGTACGGAAATGGGAGGGTTGTTGCCGTTGTCGAGCCCAGTGGGAGAGAAGAAGAAAGTTGATCTTCTGCAAAAGTTTCCGAGGGTTCGTTTGGATACTTTTGAAAATATGAGTAATAGAAATTTATGAAAAATAAAATTAGAAGATAAAAAAAAGGGACTGTTTGTGTATACGGTATGAAAAATTTTAAAAAGTAATTTAAAAAAAAATTATAAATATTTTATATTTTAATATTTTAAATATAATTTTACATTTTTGGTATAATCACGAGTTCAATAATAATTAAAAGATGTTAAGTAAGATGTACAAAATTAAAAGAACATACGGTGATGAAGCTTGATTAACTATAATAATTTTTTTACCATTTTTTTTACCCGTTAAGATTGAAAGATAGAATTATGAATTTACAAGGAGAATGTAGATTTGAACTTAAATTCTTAAGAGGTGTTTGTATTTTTTTGGAAATCAATGAATAGAAAAATTTGAAAAAGAAATTATTATTAAAATGTTAAAAATCTAGAAATTAAAAATTTTATAAGACTATTTGTATATGTTATGAATTTTTTTATTTATTTAAAAAAAAAATAAAAATATTTTAATATTTTAACTATAAAAAAAATTTTAAATTTTTTTATTGATTTTCGAAAGAGACGAACTTTACTTTAAAATCTAAAGAAGTTCCCACATTTACAAAACTACCATTAGAATATGGTACCTGTTATTGCGACAGTTGGCGAGCAAATCCTCCACTTTCTTCTCCCTCTTCCACATGTGCCGGCGAAGGCGAACCTTTGCCTTCTTCCTTGGGCAAGCGTCCTTCCCTCTCCTCTCCTCCTTCACTTCGCCGGCGCTCTCATGTCTGGAACAAGCGGTGGCGGTACCGATCATCATTGCAGCCAAAGAATTAGAAGCAGAGGCGGCGATCATGGTTTGCACAGAACGGTGCTGGCGAATCTGTTCCACTTGTGCAAGTCTCCGCCCACATCTTGTACCACCCACTTATCTGTTATGGTGGAGTCCGTCAAGGGTAGGCTCGGGCGCCTCTGCTCCGGACGCCGGTGGGCGAATGGGAAACCCAACGGCAAGGCAACTGGCGTCACGAGAGCCCGTCCGGCTCCGTCGAAGGAATTGCTCGAGTCGGCCTTGGGGGCGGCGTCGAGCATGAGGCTGGACGGTCGTGGCAGTCGTCCCTCCCCTTCCATCCGCCTCGCGACGTTCAACGCCGCCATGTTCTCCATGGCACCCGCCGTTCCGGGAGCCGGCTGCGGGAGGCCGGCACCGGCCGTCGAGCTCGACATCCGGGCGAAGTCGGCGAACGACCGGCCGAAGGGAATTCTGAAGGAGAGAAACAACGGGAGGGCAAAGATGAGGGTGTCGATCAACTTGCCGGACAACGAGATCTCCCTGGGGCGAACCAAGCAGTCCAAGTTAGTGAGGTTCGAGAGGGACAAGGGTGGCATCCTCGCCAGCCCCAGCTTCCACAAATCTTGCAGCCTCCGCAGCGAGACGGAGACCGTTCGGAGCAGTAGGACCGTGATGGATGTGCTCAGGGAGGTGGGGGCTGATGTGGTGGCGCTGCAGAACGTCAAGGCGGAGGAGGAGAAGGGGATGAAGCCCTTGTCGGAGCTGGCCGAAGGGCTGGGGATGAAGTACGTGTTCGCCGAGAGCTGGGCGCCGGAGTACGGCAACGCCATCTTGTCCAAGTGGCCGATCAGGCGATGGAAGGTCCAGAAGATCTCCGACGTCTCCGATCACAGGTACAACTTCCCGTCCTCAGCTTCTGCACAAGTACAGTGTAATTATTAATTATTATATTAAGATACTAATTAATAAATTTTAAAATTTAAAATCATAAGTTTTATAAAATATTACCTGTATAATCTGACAATTTGATAATAATATATACTTGAAATGACATTATTACCCTTATAATTATAGGACGGATGTGTGGATTAAGAAAGTCCAATTAAGTTGACCATCCAAACCTAACATGATTAGACTATGATCTTGTTCTTTCTTTTCACTTTTAACTTTTAAAAGTATTTTTAATTTTATGATAATATTTATATTTTTTTAATTTATTTTTTTCGTTATCAAAATTATTTTTCTTAAATATTACTTTTTTTCGGTGCGAAGTAAAAAAAAAGAGGAGCCTGTATTGTTGACCTAGCCGACAGATTGAATGGGCCATGTCAGGCCTTCTACAAACTCATACGGGCTATGTTAGCTCGGCTCGTGGCCCGTGCGGGTCCCTGTGGCAATTTGAGCTCAAGTTTACTACTTCATTAGTTACCCTTAATAATTAGTGGTTTTGCACCGTAATTTAGTGATTTTACACGAATTCACGGCTCCACTACCCATCCGACCGTCTTTTTCTAATCTTACCGCCCTTGAAAAATCATGGTTTACATGCTTATTATTTTATTCATAATATATATTTATTTATTTATTTTAAAAAAATATGTATATTTTGATATTATACATAGTTTCAAGTTTTTTCAAGTTTCTAGAATTATTTCAATTAGTTTTTTTATGCTAGATTCTAATAAAAAATCATTTTATATATAGGAAACATTTTCACAGGTATTAAACGACAGAAATTACTCGATATTTGTAGTTTTTCAGGAAGAATTCTTTTTGATCTGCAGCTTATTAGGAAAATTTATTTTTTCCAACAAATTATATTTTACAACTGTATTAATCTCAAAATCAAGTTTTTTAAAAAAAATTACAGAAGAAAGCTTGTTTTGGGCTTCTTTTTGACAAAGCATTGCTTATGAAAAGTTGTATTGCTAAAAGCAATTCTAAAGGGTTCATGGATTCTAAAAGCAGCATTTGATATAACTTCTTGGAAACGTTTTGGGTTTTAGCTTCTGAAGGGTTCATGGATTCCTATAAGTAGTTTCAAACACACAAAAGGAGGGCAGGCAACTCCTTGAAGAAAGTGATGGTTTCTGACAGCTCTCATATTAATTTTTTCCTCAACTCTAGGGAAGCCATATCTTATTTACTTGGAATAAATTTCAGGTCTATCAGCTTCTAATAGAAGATGTTCAGTTTCACGTTATTTTTCTAAACGCCAATTCCTTCATAAACTCTTGCAAGTATTCTTTCTAAAAGGTGCCAATTGCATTTGGTTAAAGTGTAATCATTATCTCTTTAAATTCAATACAGGTTTTGCAATTTGTGCTGAATTCGCCTGGTCCATATATTAGAAAGTAAAAGAAATTAATCTGGTTTGTCCTATAAGTAAGCTAGATTGGACTGGTGCTAAATTGGACTTATTATTACATGACTCTTTTTCCATTTCAATTGGGCACAGGAACGTGCTGAAAGCTACAATTGATGTGCCACAAGCAGGAGAGATCAATTTCCACTGCACTTATCTTGACCACCTCGACGAGGGCTGGAGAATGAATCAAATGAACAACATCCTCAAGTCAAGTGAAGGACCTCATATTTTAGCTGGTGGCCTCAATTCTCTGGATGAAGCAGACTATTCTGAGGAAAGATGGAATGACATTGTCAAGGTAGCATTGACATTAACTATATTGGTAAAAAAAATTTGAAAGAAAAGAGTACTTCATTTTTGATCTTTAAGCAGTACCACGAAGAGATCGGAAAGCCTACACCAAAGGTTGAGGTGATGAGATTCTTGAAAGAAAAGCAATATGTTGATGCCAAGAACTTTGCAGGAGAATGTGAACCAGTTGTTGTAATTGCAAAGGGTCAAGGTAAGGAAGAGAATTAATTCAAGTTATCAATTATAAGATCTCTTTTTTGGCTAATGTTTCATTGTTCTCAGATGTCCAAGGGACTTGCAAGTATGGCACAAGAGTTGATTACATAATAGCCTCCCCAAACTCACCATACAGATTTGTTCCTGGCTCTTATATGGTTATCTCATCCAAAGGGACCTCAGATCATCACATCGTGAAAGTCGATATTAGAGTAGTTGTTGTTGATAGGAATGGCGGCCATGGCCGACAATCATTCAAGCAAAATTCATTGAAAGGAATTTGGAGGACAAACTCGTTATGATGGGATACTAAAAGCAATGTGTGTGTGTGTTTCTCTTTTTTATTCTTGGATGTGTATAGCTTTTGGATGAATTGGACTGAAAGATGTATGTATTGAACAGAGGAATGGGATCTTTTTGCCTTTTCTTTTCAATTTGTTGGATTGCAGGAATTGGTGCAAGATTTCTTTGCAGTATTATTCTTTAAATGATCTGCAATCAATCACAATGGCAAGGTTGACAACGACAACAATCATCGACAAGGCCATGAGTGAAATGTACAATGTTGTGAAGATGCACACCACCACAACCATCTTCACCTGCTAACACCTTTTCTAGCCTCGGTCAATGCTTCACCACCGGTAAGTACCTCATCATAGTGTTATTCATCCTCCTCCTTTACATCAGAAACACATTCTTCTTGTAAATTTTTATCTTATTAAAATTAATTAACTAATAGAAAAAAACTTATAAGTGATGTAAATGTTATAGTTTTACTTATTATTTTCAATGTATGAATATTTTTCTTAATACGTTCTTGTGTTTGTGAATCTCTTATTGAAATACTTTATATGACGTTTTATATATAGCATACATAGACTTACTTTGATACTATGTAAATTTTTATCTTATTAAAATTAATTAATTATTAAGAAAAGACTTACGAGTGATATAAACATTTTAATTGTACTTATTATTTTTAATATAAAACTATTTTTCCAGATACTTTTCCATCACCCATTGTGTCATCCATGGGAGCAACCTGAGCTCTACCTCGGTGTGGCTACCCTCAAGGTTCATGTTTTCAATTTGGAATGTTAAAATAGAAGGAATTTAATAATTTTTATTTACATTAATGTACAAATTTTTTTAATTTTTCTTAAAATATATAAATAGTTTTATAATTTTTTTAAATTCAAAATTATTAATTTCCTTTTCTATTTATATTTCTCATATTTCCATTTCTTGAGTTTTCGATGTAAAAATAGCAGAAAAACCAAGCAAGATTAATCGAAAGGTAATTAAACAAAGAGATCTCAAGTTATCTTAAGGAATGGCACATACATGAAAACAAAAGTCATGTGAGATTGCGCGCAAGACATATATGGACTCGATTTAATTCATGTAGAATTAATCCACTAGTTTCGTACCAGTCTAGTCTCAACATACATGGATTAGGTTGAGTCCATCCATACCTTATATAAGAGACGATTCATCTTCTCTTAATCAAGATTTAAAGTTTCATTTAAAAATAAAGTTTGTAAAGATTTTTATTATATAAAGTATATATCTTAACAAATAATATAATAAAAGTAGAAATTTTCATTCTAGTCTCTCAATAGAAAGAGACTTTCCCATCTTAGAAATTGTGTTGAATTAAAAAAACGCAAACTCCTATCTTACCTAACATGTAAGATTTGTCAAATAAAATATAAGATCTTGTTTGTTAAAGAAGCTCTAATTTCAACTTTAATTTTAACAATCGTAAAGAATTAAAGTTAAAAATAATTTTACAAATAATGTAAAAATTTAACGTTTAAGATTTAAAATTATGCGATAAATTTAGACTTGTCAATCGTGCTGTGCCGACCTAGCACGACACGATTTTTGTGTCGACATGGTTCACACCACTAATGGGACAGTCCAGGCACAGCTTGTGGCACAAAAAAATACCATTTGTGCCAGTCAATGGCACGAGTTTAATCAACACGATTCTTCCTGGAACCTGACACTGTGACCTGGCGACCGACCCAATGACTCGGTAGCCAATCCAAGACCTGGCGGCCCGTCTCCCCTGTTGGCCGCACTACCCGTTCATGATTCACCCCCCTCCCGCCCATGCGACCGTTCACCTTGCGGTCCCTATCGGCTAGCACGGCCTTCCCCCTCGGGCGGGACGGCGGGACCCAACACTGCGAGCCGACTGCCGACCCAATGACTCGGCAACTGACCTAATGACCCGGCTACTGGCCCAGCCACAGTTCCCCAGCCCACCCGCCCATGCATACAACCGTTCAACCATCAATATTTAAATTTAATTCGACATTCAAGTATTCAACAACTTAATAAATGAGACAATCAGGCAATAATGCATATAATTAAATTAATTTTTTATTTATTAATGAATTACGTATTTTATATTTACATTATTATAAATTTACGATTACATTTAAACAAATTTTACAACAAAATTAAATTACATTTTAAAAAAAATTACAAATTGAAAAATAAAAATAAAAATGTTTTAATTATGAAATATTTAAGTTTGTAAGTTACTCTGTAAAATCTTCAACTTGATCTTGTTCATGAAGTGCAGCAAGCTTCCAATCTTTTACACACATTAATGCTTATATTATATCTTCTTTAAGCTTGCATCTTCAGTCATCAAGCACATTGCCATTCACGCTGAGAACCTGTTCACAAGCTACTGAAGACATTGGAATTGTTAATAAATCCTTTGCCATTATTGATAATATTAGAAAAATCAGTGATTGTTGTCTCCACCAATCTAAAACATCAAACCTATTTTAGTTAGAATGTTTAGTAAATATTAATGATTGGTGATTCGTTGCATTAAAAGTAATTAATTCTTATCTAGATAATATAGGATTATAATTATATGATGATGATATTGGAATATCTTCGTCAAATTTTGAATCTTGTAAAAATGCCCAAGAATCTAAAGATGGTCCAACATTTGATTCTGGTATTGTCATTGGTGGAAGAGAATGTTCTATTCTTAATCCATATCTTTGTGTTTATAAATCAAATATTTGATTTAATTGTTCTTCTATTGTACTAACATTTAATCCTAAATCTACACCTAAACTCATTTGTATTCCCTAAATTAATTTACTAGCATATCTTATTTTACACCTAAGATCTAAACATGCACTCAAAATATATAATGTAGGGATTTCATTCCAATACTTTAAAAATTTTTGTTTCATGTTATTTACTATTGGTTCGAAAATGGATATACCTTGTATTTATTAAAAACTCGTGAAATATCATATAAATGATGTAACGCATAGATAGATGTAGAATAATAAATTCTTGATAATCTAACTGTTGCATCATAAAAAGGTTTTAAAAATTCAACAAAACATTTTACAATTTTAAAATCATTCTAAGTTAATTATTTTTGATAATCATCATAATGATGACGATTATACAAAAACATTATTGAAATTTCATATGATAATACACTTTCTAACATTAAATATAATGAATTCCATCTATGTTGAACATTTAAAGAGAATTTTTTATACAGCATTTCAAAAGTATCACATGTTTCATCAAATTGTTGCTACCGCTTTCTTGAACTAGTTATAAAACTTACATCATCCTTAATAAGTTCAATATAAATTTTAATTTCTTTTGCACCTAATTGTACAATAATATTAATTATGTGACACATACATCTTTGGTGAAATAATTTAAAACCATTTGGTGGACTTATTCTAGTTTTAAACATTGGTATTGTTACAGTATTATTAGCTACATTATCAAAAGTTATATTACCTATTTTATTTCTAATTTCATATAAATCAAAAATTTCCATAATATTTGCAAAAATTATTTCAGCAGTATGTGGATGTTGAATTTTTCTAAATCCTATTAATCTTTTTTGTAAAGTTCAATTTTCATCAATATAATGTGCAGTTACAGCTATGTACCCATCTTTTATTCTACCCGACCAAATATCTAAAGTACATACTATACATATCATTATTGTACTCATAATATTAATAAGTTCTAATCTAAGCTTATTAAATGAAATCATAATATCTGACCTAATAGTATTTCCAAATACACGTTTATATTGTGGACAATATGCTTTATTAATATAATTATCAAAACGTTTATTTCCTCCAAAACTTATTGGTAAATTTTCTGAACAAATAAATCTAGCATGCAAGTCCCTAGCCCTTTCAGAATCATAAGTCCATAAACTAACATTACCCTCAGGAGTAAAAGAAAGTTGGGTTTGAATTGTTTTATCATTATTCTTATTTTCACATGTACTAATATGCTTAGTTAAATGACTTGTACCGCCAAACGTTTTGCATGAGAAGTCGGCATTACAGAGATTGTAAAAGGCTCGTTCCTCTTTTGTGCTATCCACCATAGCTTTCATCATGATTGTGTACTTTGACCAGATAGAAGCTCTCTTCTGAGACTTCCTCGACGGCACAGTTGAAGCTCCAGTAGTCTTCATTGACGGTGTTACTTCAGTTTCAGGAAAGTTTTGTTGAGGATATTCGTAGCCTCCAGAACTTTGGCCTTGATAGTGCACCATTGTTTGTGATTTGAGTAAGAAAATTTGAGAAATTGAGAATTGAGATTAGAATTTGGAGAATTTGGAGTGAAGGAGATGAGTGAATTGGGTGAAAAATAAAATCCAACTCCCTCAATTTATAGAGAAAAGTTGGTTGAGCCGTTGAGGCGAAAACCGATCGTTTCACCCGGTAGCCGGTCGCCCGTTGGGCGAAAGCGGGCCGCCCATTGCGTGGAAGTGGGCCGCCCGTTGGGCGAAAGCGTGCTGATCATTGCTATGTTGGTGCGTTGCACCTTGCAAGTCGTGACCCAAGCACGGTTCCCCATCGGCCCATCCCGCCTACCCGCTCACGCGAGCGTTCACCCCAACAGCCTGTCCCCCCGCCGACCACACAACCCATTCTGCCCCCTCTCGCGCACCGGTGTACGCAACCGTTCACCTCGGCTGTCGACCCAATGACCCGATGACCAGTCCCCCTGCCGGCCATACGACCTGTTCTGCCTCCTCCCGCGCACATGACCGTTCACCCCGCCGGCCGCACAACCCAACGGCCAGCCTAGTGACCTGGCGGCCCATCACCCCTGCCGGTAACACGACCCGTTCACCTCAGTGGCCAGTCCCCGTGCCGAGCAAACGACCCATTCTGCCTCCTCCCACGCACACAACTCGGCGGCCAACCTAGTGACCCGGCGGCCCATCCCCCCGTCAGCGACATGACTCGTTTAGCCCCCTCCCGCGCACCGGCACACACGACCATTCATCCTAGCTGTCGGCCTAATGACCTAGCGACCAGTCCCCTTGCCAGCCACACAACCCATTTTGCCTCCTCCCGTGCCCACGACCGTTCACCCAATCGATCGCACAACCCGGCGGCCTATCTCATGCTGAGCTGGGTCGTGCATATTTCGTGCTAGAATTCGTGTCGTGCTGACACAACACGAATAATATGGGGGTCTAGCCCAGGTACGACTCACAACATTAAAATTTTTTGTACCATATCGTTAACAAACATGGTCAAACTGTGACAGACTGTGCTTGAACCATGCCAACACACGGTCTATTGACAAGTCTAGATAAATTCTATCGATTCTATTAGATAAAAAGGAAGGTGTCGTCCACTTTCCTTCCTTGATTCTCAGCCACACAGTAAACAGAGCAGAAGAGATTTTCAAAGCCGCGGCCTGCCCGACCGCCCTATTGACTTTGTACCGCGCATGCTTCCGTGCACATCCGAAGTAGAGGTTGCTGCATGTAGACCAGTTGTTCGAGCTCCACCTCAAACATTGAGACAAGAAGGAACGGTCCGGCAGGTTTCAGTTGGGTTCATTCCCCGACGGAGACATTCATACCCACGGATGAGTTACAGCTGCCGTAGCTGTGTGATGATCGATAGATATCTCTCAGATCTCAACCACTGCATGTTTTCAATCACAATTCATTATTTATTCCGCTGCATAATATGTTGGCTAAAATTACTGCAAAGACTGGACAAACAAATGAGACGTAAGTTTCGATTCTTCGAATGACCGTGTTAAATTGCAGCCTCGGAACCTCAATTGTACATATTCATGATGAGAGAGCGAGTTTGGAAGAAATTGTATCACTTGAATGCATTCTGAATGTTTGATTCACTAATTAGTGAAGCAGAGCATTAAGAAAGAAAGAACAAGTATGACTTCAAGATTTAAAGATTGGTCGTGCGCAGATTAACGAAATTTCATCGGTTGCTGTTCGGGTCTCCGTGCGCCATCGAAATCCGTGGAAGGCCGACGTCGTCCACCTGCCGACGCGACGAGCCAGGGCCGATTTCCTCGGAGGCATCGGTGTACCCAAGCCCTCTCCTGGTGTGGGGGATGAGCGCGAACACCATGGTCCCCAAGAGCCCAAACCCCAACGGAAGGTTCTTAAGGAGCTGCTTTTG
Source organism: Amphibolis antarctica (assembly GCA_024699675.1). Lineage (NCBI taxonomy): Eukaryota > Viridiplantae > Streptophyta > Magnoliopsida > Alismatales > Cymodoceaceae > Amphibolis > Amphibolis antarctica. The sequence goes on from JAMKPZ010000836.1 coordinate 45,270, forward strand.
GTTCTCACTTGCGGAGGAGAAGAAGCAGTCCTGCACGTTGCCGTCGCCGAAGGCCACCGCCAAGAACACGAGGACGGACAACACGACGTGGACGCCGTCGGTGAACTTGAGCCTGGACTTCCTTCGGGTGCATTCCTTGATGCACCACTTGTCGTCCTCGCAATCGGATTCCTCCAAGTTGAAGACGTGGAAGCCATTAAGGGTGGCCACGCCGTAGTAGAGCTTGCCCTTGTAGACCACGCTGTCGGTGATGGAGAAGAAGGCACTTGCGATGGTGCAGAGGATGATGAGGGACGCGGTGAGGTACTTGTTGGCCCCGTGACATTCGCCGCGGTTGGAGAAGGAGGGGTTCAAGGTTTCGAAGGCGAACACGGTTGTGGTGGGGAGGAGCTTCACGACGTTGGAGATTCCGGTGAAGGTCTTGTCGGTGGCCGTTTTCGACGGCGGCGTTGCCATCGCTGTTGTGGAGATTACACCACACCGGTGTCGTTGTTGGGTGGAAAGCCGAGCTTCTCAACTTGGACGAAGGAAGAAGAAGAAGAAGAAGAAGAAGAAGAAGAAGAAGAAGAAGAAGAAGCGACTCGAGATACGATTTCATATCTTTGATCGTTTGGTTGTAAGAAGAGGGGTCTACCCACAAATTTTCTTCTCCCTGTCGTCATTACAGATCGTTTCGTTCTTCAAAATTCTTGGGTCAAAAATTACAAAATATGACTTGTGTGGTAGCGTCCTGTGGTCGTACCAGTGCCGTATAACGCCATGACATTTGAGAACGAAGCTCACTCCTCAGCTTCATGACACATCAAGGAGCTGTTTGTTTGAGATGTATTTGAAAATAATTTTTTAAAATTTTGTAAGGTAGATAGAATTAAAAATATAATTATTTTTAAAAATAAAATTTTAATTATATAATAATTTAAATAATAAAAATTTATATATTAAAATTTGTACAATAATAATAATTTTAAAAATTAAAAGAAGTTAGAAAACAAACAAACCTTCATGTTTCTTTTCTCTCGTTTTTTCCTATTTTTAGAATTATTTTTATTTTTTAATACATTTTTTTGTTATTTTATTATTATGTCTTCAAACACATTAATATTTCTATATTTTAAATGATATTATTTTATATTTTAATTAAATTATTAAAAAATACAAATACGATATTTAGAAAAAATATTTTTTATTTTTTTTATTAATATACAATATTTGAAAAAATACGAAATCATGGAAGAAAGAAGAAATACACCGAAGGCGATGGGAGGAGAGAATCGAGTTTAGGGGAGAGGAGGAAGAAGGGTCGTTTATTTAAAAAGTAAAATTAGAAAAAATAAGGTTTATATTTTTAAAAAAATTATATATAATTTATAATATAAATATTTTGATATAATTTTAAAATATAAAATATTAAAATTAATTAATAAATATTATTATAGAATACCATATATAATAATTATCTCGTAAACAAACGATACTATAACCTTAGTACTTTTTTTTCAACATTTATTTACACTAACGAGAGTTTACTTAACTTCCGTTAATATACAATTCGAATGTATTTGATAACTTACCGTGCAAGAAATTTACAGTAATTAAGAGTTTGAAGTTGTCTATCAAACACTTTTAAATAGTGTGTTTGTTTTAATTTTAGAGTATAATTCTTAATTTTTAAAGTAATACTGTAATTACATATTGAAGAAATAAAATTTGAAAAAAAAAATTGTAATTTAAAAGTTACATTTATTTATTATAACAGTAACTTTTATAAAATTCTAATTTTACTTTTAAAAGTTTTTTATGGTAAATATTTTTATCAAAGAATTTATTTTATTAAAAATATTTCAAAAATGTCAAAAAAATAAAAAAATTTAATTTAATGATGTTATATTTTAAAAATATTTTTTATTATACAACTAATTTAAATGTTAAATTTAAAAGGGTAAGAGTATAATATTTTTCTCTTAATTTCAACCAACAAATACGAAGGTAGCGACATCTTGAAAATTCAAAACAAGAGTTAAAAGATTTCCTAGTTCATGGAGTTATAAGTAAAACACTTTTCAAAGAAGTGAAAATTAAACTAAATTGAAGTATTGTACTTCAAAAAAATTAATACTTATTTATACTGTTCTTAAAATTACTTTAACTTACTTTAAAAACTAAAATTTGATACAAATAAACGTACCTAAAGAGTCAATTCAAGAAAACCTTCTCTTCACTAGGGGTTCATTTGTCTAAGTGTTTTTTAATTAAGTTTAAAATATAATAATATTAATTTAATTTTATAAATAATAAAAAATATAAAAATTACTGTAACGTTAAAACACAGACAAAACATCAATCTAACTACTGTCTACATCGACTCATCTCATGTCTTTCGTTTGGGATTGACTTTCGTCGTCTCTGTGAGTTAATTTAAATTTAAATTTAAATTAGTTTTGTAAAAATAATTGAAGTTGTATAATAATTAAGATAATAAAAATATATATATTAAAATTTATATAGTAATAATAATATTATAGATTGATTTTTAAAAAAAAGTAAGTTTTAAGGTTTGTTTGTATACATAGAAAATCTAAAAAATATAAATTTAGGAAAAGAACAAAAAGAAAAATTAAGAAATGAAAATTTTTTTACAATCGTTTGCGTAATTGTGAAAATTTTAAAAAATTATTTTTTAAAAATTAGAAATATTTTATATTTTAAATATAATTTTACATTTTTCTCGTAATTACGAGTTTGACAATAATTTAAAGATGTTAAGTAAGACAATATGAGGTAAAAAAATTACGTTGTCAATCTCTGCAACAGAGAAATATCCACCTATTTGTTGGATTTCCTCCACACAGAGGTGTTGGGACCAACGTGTCGATGCAGACATCATCAACGCGTTGGTAAAAAAAAAGGTGTTGATGATGTCTACATCAACATATCGATGGCATTATCGTCAATAATTGTGTTTATGGCAATGGAGTTATGGCTGTACACCTAGCACTGACATGTTGACGGTTAGGTTTGAAATTTTGATAAAATTTAATCTTAATCGAACCTACGTGTAAATGTGTAGGGTTATTCTGGAAGAGTGAAATACAACCAGATAAGAGAGGATGACGATTGCTTTTTCTACTTTTTATTTTGTTTTGTCATCTTAATCAGGAGACCGATCGGAAGGTCTTTTTTTGTGGTTGAATCAACTTAATATTTTACCTAATAGATTGTAATTTGTTTTTTTTTAATTAAACAATTGAATTAAATATTAGTATAGGCTAAAACTTTGTCAATGAATTAGAAAGTGCGAAACTTCATTCTTACCCAGTTGATTGTATGGTTTTTACTCCTGGAGATGTTTCCACGTTAAAATATTAGTATATTTTGTTTGTAATTTGCTCATTTTATTTGATTTAATTTTCATTGTTTCTTTGCCATCAAGAAATTATTTTAGAAGAGGTGCTTTTCCAACATTATTTGGTGATTACGAAGTACTTTTAAAAGATCCTATTATGTGTTTTTCCTAACATTATTTAGTGATTAGAAATGCTTTTAAATCCATGAGTGATCAAGATTAAATGATTTTGACACTGAATTCAAAGGCTACCAAGCATTCAACCAATGCATTGAACTTGTTGTAGGGTTAGCTACATGGATTCTTTCTATCCATTCATTTCTGTCTATTACTAGATATTCTATTAAATATTATAGTTTAAACTCTTTCTCACTACCTATAATCAAATAATTTTTGATATCGTCTACCTCGATTAGTTTATGTGCCAATAATTGTTGATTTTTATGACAACAACCACAGCCACTCATGGAAAACTTGTGGATTTTTTTTTTTTTTCGAAAACTTGTGGATTTAAAAGCATCTGTAGCAACCAAAAGTTACCCGTTACAAACACATTATGCCAATAATTTAACTCTGAAAGTATAACAATAAACAACCCCCGTTGCCAATAATTCATTGATTACATGGGTTATTAACTCCGTTTTGATATTGATAATGTCTTACCTAAATTTAAACCTAAAACTTAGACTTTGTTTACTAACAAAATGCCACTATTTCTGTGAAAAGTTTAAATTAAAAGCATTTTCGTCAATGATGCTGAAATTATATAATAAATTATAAAATAAAAATTTATATAATAACAATAATATATAAACATTTATTAAAAGTTAAAACATGTATTAGGTTGCTAAACATAACCTAATACATTTAGAACGAACTTCAACCAATTTCGAAATTAGACCAAACTGAAGTTGAAAAAGTAATGAAATAAAAAGTTGAGTTATATGATAATTATTAAAATGAAATTTATATTTATATGATAATAATAACATATTATAATTTGTATATAGTTAAAATTAGAATTAAAAAATTTCTTACCAAACGAATCCTTTGCCGGGGCAGAATAAGAAAATTGCATTGCAACGTCATGTTCTCCATTCTGCAAAATGTGTGGATTTCCATCGACATGATAATTGTGCAAAAATCACAGAACCCACCCATGGGAAATTGAAATCCTGTACAATAATCCACCAAAACCATATGTTCTGCTGATGCCCACAGCCAGATATCATCATAGCTCGGATCCCCCAATCAATCATTCCATCCAACAACACAAAAACGATTGAGTACAGCCCAGAAGACCACAAACAAAGGAGTGCAAGAACAATCTGATTCGACCAAAGCACGGACAATTTTCACTTCATAGATACATATAAACAACAACCTACGAGTATGTAGGTACCACTAACACTACTTGCAGGACTCACAGATCCAGTAATTAAAACAAAAGAAGACTGACCACACCACCATTAACATCCTCGTTAACATAATCTAAGACAACCGAAATGTAATACATACAGGGACAGCATCAGACTAAACTAGTAGGAGAGCATAGAAGAGCAAGGAACTCCAAATCCACCACGATTTCACAAACTTCCCACCACCTCTCAAGAGACACGAACCCAATTCCCTTCTTAAAAGATACTCGGGAAAAGGCCAGTCTTTGAGAGAAAGACCTAGAAATAAGGAAAGAGGAGGAACGCCAGGAGGACTGCTTCATCATTTATTTGTGGTAATCATATTCCTTTCTTTCTAAGTACCTTTCTGCTACCCCAGACGGAGAAGCCGGCGGAGGTGCTCGGTAGCCGGCCGGTCGACCGAGGGCGACGCCGACACCTGCGCTGTGGAAGACCGCGGGTCCTTCTTCGAAAACGTCGGAAGCGGTAGCGAGCTGGGAGAGGGCGAGACAGAGAAGGCCGAACCAGCGTACATCACTGGAACCGCACTCCGTGTCTTCCTCCCAGGGACGATCAAATCCCCACCTACCTCCGACGAAATAACACCGCCTGATCCGGACCTCTCTTCCTGCTTGGAGAGAAATCCACCGATCTTCTCCCCGAGCAACTCCCCTCGCTTCAGGATCGTGACCTGACCCATGAAAAGCGCTGGCTGCTGACAGGCCACCTCATTCCTCTTCTTCGCCACCGCCTTCCGGCAGGGCTTAGGGTTGGGACTAACCCTCGCGTTGAAGTGACCACCGTTGAACAGATGATGATTGACCGTAGGGTTAGTGCTTGTGTTACAGTTATCATGTGAATGTGTGTGAGACTCCGCGAGGGGCTTGCGCCGATATACGAACGCGGAGGAGGAGTGGGGGATGGAGCTTGGTGCGAGGCTATGGCGGACGCAATCCCGCGGGTACAAGACCACCGTAGCCATCACAAGGACCGGATCTAAACCCAATCACAGAGAAGAAGAGAGAGAGAAGCGGTGACGACGGTGAGCAAGGACCGATCCTTGTTCTTTCGCCGTGGAGTTTTCAGCTCTGCTGAGGGTGGAGGGCGGCGACGCTCCACGCCGAGGTCTCTCTGGCGAGGATGTGCTACGTCTAGGGTTTGGGGAATTCGTTCCGGCAAGGAGGCGTATTTGTAGCGGAGAGCGAGATTCTCGGTGGACACGTGGCAGTCAACGTTGTCGGGTGGACTTCTGGCCCGCGGCTTCAAGGCCGACGAAAGTGGTAGGTGGGTCGACGGAGCCTCATCCCCACCTTCCGGATATTTCCACGAAATCGAGTTTTTTTAATTTTCTACGACAACAGTTTTTTTTTTTTGGGGGTTTAAATTAAAGTTTATTACATTATTTTTTCTTAAAACAAACTGCATTATATGCCACGTCACCGTCTGTTTTTTTCGGATAAGACGCGATTTTATCGTAAAATCTTATCAAGAGCAAAACCGATTTACAAATGTAGAAATAATCGTAACGGACTCGTAAGAAATGACGGTAAAAGATAAGAAAAAGCTAACAAAACACAACAAAAAAGCGACATATGTAGTTCTCTCTGATTGCTTGCTCTCTTAATTATTTGCTCAATCTGTTATTAACCTTAAGAGAATTTAACATTTTGCACTAATAGTCCCGAATAAAAAATATTTTGTAAAGTCATCTCCACGTGAAGAAAATCTAAGTAAAAATAGTCTCGAGAAATGCAATGAAATACATGGTTCGTTTGAGATTGATTTTAGTTAATTTTTAAAATTATTATTATTGTATAAATTTTAATATATTAATTTTTATTATTTTAATTACTATATAATTCTAATTTTATACGTAATACTAATTTTAACTTTAATTTTATTTAACTTTTAAAGTTATATAATTAAAACTTTCCTACCCTTAGCATGATCAAAATGACTACAATAAATAATAATAATATTAATAATGAAAGTAGTTGGTCAAAGTAAGAAATAATAATAATAACAACGATGATCGTTTGGTCGAAGACACGGATGTTTTCGTAGTGGGAAATCAATTATTTTTTAATAATAATAATAATAAAGTAATATAATAGACTTTATGTTTGACGAAAATTTCAAAACGGAAAATATATATATTTTTTAAATCTTTTAGAAAACTATTTTTGGAGGGAGATGTATGATTGGAGGTAGTGAAAAATCTTTTATATTAACGTGAAGAAGATTAATTCAAGGAATAAAAAAACTCTTCTTGCTAAAAAACATCGGATAACATTTCAAAATGACTAAAGATCTTTTTATAACTCAAGGGTCGTATATAACCACCTCCTAAAATTATGCTAATAATCTCTTAAAAGTTTGCTAACAATCTGTATGAAATCTCAGACTAGGTTGTGATGTGTTTGGTGATATTTTTTTAAAAACTTTATTGAAAGTTAGAAGATAGAGGTGAATTTAAAATTAGTTTCGTGAAAACTTAACTCTAAATATGATTTTATTTTTCTTAACGAATACGTGTACAGTTTTGCCCCTGGAAGGAGTCCATTTAGCGGCTGCTCTCCGTGACGCTTCGGACGTCCTTCCAAGCCGATGATGCAGCGTGTCGTTAACGAGACCTGGACCACGTGTGATACGGTAGATCCGATACGCGAAGTGAAAAAATCCGAAAGCAGCCCGATTGAGCTTGTCGTCCTGTCAGCATGCATCCAAGTCCGTGAGACGTTAGACTGCAGCAACAGGGACCCGACCGAATATGACAACAAAGCCATGTTGTCACCGCCGATCGCAACGAAACCCACCAGGGCTAAACCGGACCCCGCCACCAGAATCCATCGGGTTGTCGGGATGCCCCCGCCCGGGTTCTTCTGCCCCGGAACGACCACGCCACTGGTCAAGTAACGCCACCACATACGATCACGCCGCGGCTGCTGTCGTCCTCGGCTCCTTTGGTCGGGCAATGGCGCCGGTGACGGACTTGCCCGAGGAGCTGCTGGCGGTGCTGCCGAGAGACCCCTTCGAGCAGCTGGACGTGGCCAGGAGGATCACTTCCATCGCGCTGACCAGCCGCGTTTCCGCGCTCGAGGATGAGGTGTCGTCCCTCCGCCGGGAGCTGGATGACAAGGAAGAGTTTGTCGCCGAGTTACGGGAGCAGGTCGAGGCCCTCCGTTCCACCCTCAACGACTTGTCCAACCAGCTCGCCCGTGCCAACGAGGAGAAGGTCTTCTTTCTTTCTCACTTCCCACAATCTATCTCTCTCTGTTTCAACTTCTTCTTCTTCTTCTTCTTCGTTTTGGTGTGCTTGAATTAATTGCTCGCTAGCTGTTTGTTGTTTGTGTCATGGCGTCGACTGCAGGCGGGCCTTGTGTGTGAGAACGCGTCTTTGTCGAGCACCGTCATGAAGCTGAACAGAGATGATGCCAAGGTAATCCAACCTTCCTCTTGCTCTGCTGCCATTTCATCATTGGTATGAAATCTTTTAATTCCTCCCTCGTCTTGTACGCGCAGTTGGAGGCTTTCAGAAACACACTCGTCCAGTCACTTCAGAAGGAAGATGGAAACTCTGTAAGATTTTTCCTGCTTTCGAGTTTGAAAACTGATAACCATCACCTGATCATCATCTGATGCTTTGTACAGAAAACAGGGGCTTCACGGACTTTACTGAAACAGACCACTAAAGATTCTTCAAGTTCTTCGGCCGGATCACTTCCAGAAGGCAGTTGTACATGTATTCCTCGCTAAACCTGATAAGTATGTAGGGAAAAATAATCTCGTATCGAAAAAAATTAGTAAAATTGAGATATTTATATTATTTATGAGATATTTTTTATTAGTTAATTAGTTTTGACAAGATAAAATTTATATAATATCAAGGTCAATATATATATGTTATATATAAAATATTATATAAAGTACCTGAATGAAACACTTGCAAGTATAAAAGTGTGTTAAAAATAATAATCTTACGTAAAAAAAAAAAGAGTGACACTAAGACTTTTATATTTAATAAAATAAAATCTACGAAAGAAGACTACGATGAAATGCCTCACAATGTCTTTTTAACGCTGTCTCAGACGAGGAAGGTGTCAAATTACGCCCTGTGAGAACTCGCCTGCCCGAGGCCACCAGCACGATCTCTGATGGTACAGATGGAGGAGGTCTGTGAAATCTGCTCCTTCATCTCACCATGTTTTTTCTTTTACAATTGTGAAGCTTGAATAATATTTTTCTTAAGTGAAGACTCGAATTCCAGACCATTTTCATGAAAAAGCAAATGAATTAAAGCTATGTTGTTCGAAGCTTCACGGTAATGCTTACATGCAGGTACCAGTCGTGGATTGTCTCGTGCTCTCCTGCAAACACTTTCTTCGCAAAGGCTTACTCCTCCGGATTCTCCGAAACAGCGCTCCACTTCATTATCACCGAGATTGGCTAAACCAACATCACCGGGAAGACGTTCTACATCGTTTTCGAATGCAAGGAGTGCATTTGAGGAAACGTCACTCTCCCCGTCGTCTTTCAGTTTTAGATCACAAACAGGTCGATCGATTCAAATTTCTCCACAAAAGTTACGATGTTTAGTTGTGCAGATGCAGAGCAACCACCGATATCAGACTGCAATATTAGAGATAATTAAGAGCATGTGGATGAACTTAATTATATCTTACTCATGAAAGCATCAAAATATGTATCGATTGCTTGCTGTAGATGAGTTTGACGATTTCCTGCATTTGTTGCCCGTCTTTTAATTTCCACGTTTTCCTGTTGAATGCAGAACGGAGTTGGGTTCATCCAGAACGGAATCGAGTTGATGGTAAAGAGTTCTTTCGGCAAGTCAGGTGCATGATTGAATTATTGTTAAAATTTTATTTTAAAATTTTTTATGTCTGTGAAAATCTACAGATAGGTGTGCGTAAATTAATTCTGATATTACGTTAAAATTACATTCAGGAGTCGACTATCATATGAGCAGTTCGGTGCGTTTCTTGCCAACGTCAAAGAAATGAACTCCCGAAAACAAACGAGAGAGGTACGAAGATGTGTCTCAGCTTCCGCTTCGCTGATCGATATCTCTCAACATGCACTCAATTATTATTTTCTTCTTCTTTTGTGTGCGCGTTGAAAATAATCTACCAGGAAACTCTAAGGAAAGCAGACGAGATCTTCGGGGAAGATAACAAGGATCTTTACGCCATATTCGAGGGCCTGGTCACTCGCATCCTCCACTGATGGGAAAATTAGTTTTATCTTTTAACTTTTTCGTAGTTATTAAAGTTAAAATATTTTATTATCAAATAAATTTTTTTAAAAAACTTCTTTAATTTACATGCATGGTTAATTGAAGGCATCTATGCTGTCACTCTGTTTTAAGAAAGGTTTGTAATTTTAGAAATAAAAAAAATTAATTAATTATATTTCATTAATTTATATTATTTTTTATCATTTTTAAAAATACAAATCTCCTTTGAAACTCCAGAGTTGGTGCACTTAAACAAACACAGCTTATAAAATAGAACATGTATAATCAAATGTAAACTATTTGTTAAGTCCTCTTGATTAAGGTCATAGAGCCCAATAGGCCTGTAATTAGCAAACCCAATTAGTCCAATATATGGATAGGCCCATAACAAGTTTCACTAAGCCGCCGCCGACAAACCCAAATTTTTAGCCATTAGAGGAAAAACTAGTCATTGGAGATCGATAGTCGTTGTAGAATGATATTATAAATATTTTTGACCATTTTTCTTAAAAACGTCTTATTGCACATCATTATAAGAATAATCTACCACTAAAATTTACGTAATCCAAAGCTTAAGGATTACTGAACATCATTATATATAATTTTCAGCAAGAGCGGTCACTGGTTGTAAGATATTAATTTCCACAAGTTGATTTAATTTTCATCAATCTTTGTTATTTGCAATTCTCATTGATTACCAACTTTTACGAGGAATTTTTGTCTTTGAAAAATATAAAAAAGGGTAAAGAATTTAATTTATCATTTCTCGTCACTTCTCACAATTTTTCATAATTTCTAAAGACATAAACTCCCTTGTAGTATTTTTTTCGTGACTTCCATTTGGTAGAATGGTTTTACTTAGATAAAATTTAAAGTAAAATACAAATTAATATAAAAATGTATTTTTTTATATAACCAATAGAGTTTTTGTTAATGCTTGTATTTCAATATCCAGCAGAATAAATTTCTAAATAAAATATAAATTAGCATAAAGAATAAAGTTTTTTCAGTTGTAAATAATAAATTCTGAATTAGATTCATGTCACGATCACGGAACAGTAGTGCTGCAGAAGCAACCTTTTGTATGGTTTATTGAAGTTAACCACCCAACCAACCTTGCTTAAGACCATGACTAGTTTGGAAGATATACATACATATCATTCTAATGGAATAATTTATTCTGCTGGATAAGATCATTCATTTCCCATACGCAATAGAAATTAAGGGAATATTTTGGGAGTCCGTGTATCTTGAAAATCAATTAAAAAAAATTAAATTTTATTTTATTTTTTAAAATTTTAAAATCTTGAAATTAAAAATTTTATGGTGTAACTTATGAAAATATAGGAAAATTTATATTTAATTTTTTAAAAATTAAATATATTCTAGATTTTTAACATTTCAATAATGAATTTTTTTTCAAATTTTCTTTTTTACTGATTTCTAGGAAGCACACTTAGAGGCAATTTCTTAAAACTTCGGAAGTTAAATATAATTAAAGTTAGAATTGATCTCACGAATGAAGTTTGAATTATATAATAATTTAAGTAATAAAAGTTTTTACATTAGAATCTGTACAATAATAATAACGTTAGAAGTGATTTTAGAAACTAGAAAAAGTTAGAACCAAATAGACTCTAAATAAATCAAGTAGATAAGCCTATACATTCACTATTGACAGGAATTAACTACTAATTAAAGGTATATTTAAAGAGAGTTTCAATCAAATTTGGAAGTTAGCACTGAAATAGTGAAATTAGAACTAATTTTGTAAATAAATTTAAAATTATATAATAATTAAGATGATAAAAGTTTAAATGTTAAAATTTATGTAATAATAATTAATAATGTTAAAAGTGATTTTAAAAATTAATGTTTCATGTGAGACAAAAAAAAAGAAAAAAAAAGAAAGCTGATGCAACACAACGTTACCCCCAAAAAAGAAAAAAAATGATGCAACTTTTTTTTTTAACTAAGATTGAGAGGTATAATTATAAATTTACGAAAAATTTATATTTAAGTAAGATGTAAATTTAAAATCTGAAAGTTAAAAGAGATTCTTAAGATAATCGTTTTAATGATAATATGATGTGACATTTGAGAAAACATTGAACCATCTGACGTGGGTGGCGAAGATAAAATTTTATCAATTGATGTAATAATACCAGATGTGAAATTGAGAAGTGGGCCGCACGCACGAGTTGAGGCCCAGTAGAACGACGACGGCCGGCTGACACGTGACAGAACCTCGGCCCAATAGAAGAACTTGCGTTTAACAAACGACTGCGAGGTGGCTGGTGACCAATAAAATAAGACAGACCAACTGCTATGACAATCGACCACGAAACGGCCTCCAGCGCTCCAGCAATAATGCTCCAGCACGAGCCTGACGTAAGCGTACGTTTATTTTAAAAATGAGATTAGGTGAAATAAAATATATACATATTTTTAAAATATTATATATATAAAATTTACGATAATGAAAATTTTTATCGTAAAATATTAAAATTATTTGATAAATATATTATATATTATAACAGAATAAAATAATTATTGTTGATATATAAAACGTTAAAAAGTTCGAAGGATTAATTTTACTCTTAAATTAATGGTGCCATGAAAAAGTAAATAAACGTACCATTACAAAAATAATTATTGTTGAAACATCTGACTTGACTGTTGTTCTTCAACTTTTGGGGTTATGCGATATTGCTGGGTGAGCAATGAAAGTTGAATGATGACAGAAGAAGAGGAATAGTAAATACGAGAATAAAAAAATATAAAATATAAATGACGTGTTCAAGGCCTCGTTTGAACAGAGAATGGAGACTATAGTTTTGTTTGTAATTATATATTTTATTTTTTATTAAACATTATTACGATTTATAATAATATTTATAATAATATTTATAATAATATTTATTAAATAAATTTAAAATTTTGACCAAGAAATTACTATCCAATACTTCAAGGGAATTGACGCGCACAAAGTTGACGGGCATTTGGCGGTTTCTGTTTTTATAAAAAATTGTTAAAATAAAAATTAATATTACACCGATATTGTACAAAAAAAAATTCAAGATTGTAAACACCATGTTACCAAAGTTCTCGTAAATTCACAATGAAGTTTGAAGGAAAAGTGGTCACGTCTTAATAAAAAACTTAAAAATAAAAATATAAGAGACACCTACAGCCTTTACTAAACTTTAGGAATCAGGAGCCTATTATATTTATATTTTTCTGGTAAAAAATAAAAAAAATGTTATCACACACATATCCCTTAATTTTTTTTATAATGTTATCTGTTACTTTTAATTTTTATTTAAAGTAGGTATCAACTAAAAACGAAAAATACGTAACCACGAAGCGTGACCACGACAATTTTCAGACTTCTCAACCACCGCTGAAGAATAATGGAAACTTTATAAAAAGGACCTCATATCTTTGCATATTTTCCGACATTTTTTTTTTTAAAAAAGATGGAAAGCCACCGCGCTCGCGGTCTCTGCGATGGATGACGCGGGAGGAGACGGAAAAAGTAGAGGGTTTTGAGCAGCGAGTGATGCAGAGCTGATACGGAGATGGATGGGTAGTGTTGTGAGCGGCAGGGACCGGATTTCGAATGTTCCTCCTTCTCGCACTCTTTGCCACTGTGTTCTCTTTCTAGCTCTCTGAGGTCATCGTGTGATTCCCGGTCATGGGAGTGCGGGAATGGTGCTAGAAGCGCCTGGAAGGACCTACCTGGCAGGCCATGGACAAGCTTGGAATACCCAAAACGCCTCATTCTACTAGGTTTGATGTTTTTTGAGGCCGTCTTGATGGAATTTTTAGTTTTCTTCTTGTGAAGTTGTTGTGATCTCTGTTTTTTTGTCATTTCGAGAGAGCATTCATTGTCATTAGTTCATGGTTTTTCTCAACAAGGTATTGCGTGCTTGTTCTTCTTTTTGCATTCCCTATTTCTACCGAGGAAGTTCGTGTTGTTGTTGCAGAAGGAGTGATGGTCGTGCCTGTATGCTCCACAAAGATGCAACTGCGTGTGGCTCGGAACTAGAATCAACAATTGGAAGTCAAGGATTTGCTTCCTTCAGTCGGAAAACTTCTGCTTCTCTGCAAGGTGGTAAATTCCTATGTTTGTTGATGTCTTCTCTCCTTGACGTAGTTAATGCATTCACAAATTTTGTGCCTTTAGATTCCCAGAAAGGTGTAGGTGGTGCCTCAGAGGACCGGAAATCTCCCAAGGGAGTTCTAGAGGAGAGCTTTAAGTCGATTCCAGAACCTAGCTCTTCAAATGATAGCATTTTCTCAAGTTGTTCGTCCATTCTGGTGCCTTCTCAATTGCTTAAGTTATTCAGCCTGTGGAGACCAAAGTTGATCAGGAGGATGTCGACTTTCCCAGCGGCTAGTACTCCAAAGCTGAGGAAAAGTGGAAGAGATGCTCTTGTTGCCCAATATCATGACAGCAATTTTAACCCTTATCACAGCCTATTTAAGCCTTCTTGGAAAAGCTTTTCTATATCAGAGCTAAAAGCTGCAACCAACAATTTTAGTCCTGGTGTGTTTATATTGTTTAATGAGCAAAGTACCAGTTTCTCATAGATAATGTTTCTACGGTATCTTTAGCTCCATGCATTTTTTTCTTAAATTTAGTAGTGTGTAAGAAAAACTTTTTGGTTTGAATCTGTATTTGAAATCGATATCTAAATTAAAATTTTGTAACCATGAGCTTCTTATGATATTTTCTTTGAGACACTTGGTCCCTTAGAATGTCAAAAACAATGCTCATAAGGTACAATACAATATCAATATGTAGACATGGAGTTCTTGTAATGTGGGGATTTAATCTTTTATACGATTCACTCCATGCTAGTTAAGTATGCTTATCTTTTTATTGCTTCTTCTTTTATGGTGACTTTCCCTTGTAAAGCTAGTGTTCAAGTTTGAACATGGACTTAATGAGACGAGTGTTTTGTAAGTATGCAGATGAACTTTGGGTGTGAAACTTTGCACTAGTTTGTAATTTTGTTCAATATTTCTATAAAAATTTCGCAAGTGGTTAGTCCCTGATTTTATAGATCTTTAATCCAAATGCTTGACCCCTTAAATGCCCTGGATTGCATTGAAAAAATGTGTCCAAAGCTATACATAAAAGGATCACATGAATCAATTTTTTGGAATATCTTGTGTTGGGAAACTATGCACGTATATGGCACATTAATACATTTGGAACTGAATACATGAAGAAATAAATATGGAAAACAGAAAACTTTATGTGATATGGTATGCCTGTACCAGGGCATTTACACTTCAGTGGAACTTTAGAATTGTTTCATTAGGTCTATATTGATCACACTCCAAGTTTCTATATATAGGTATAACGGAAATAATTGGATCCAAATCAGATATGGAAACCAAATTTTCAAAATAGTATTTTGCTTTGCATGTCTGATCATGTACATACGAACCTTGGTATCTCAAGGCTTTCAATATGTTTTTGGTGGTAGGGAACTTTAGTATTACCGTTCATTATCCCCTTCTCCTTTATTGATTCATTTGAGCACTTAGGGCAGAAGCAATCTGAATTTCATTTTTTATCCTGTTGATACGAAACTCAAGCTATATGATCATTGGCTTAGTGGACTTTTCTATAAATTTATGTTAATGTTTAATGTTATTTTTTTTCAAGTACTTGTACTTTTATGCTCTTTATTAAAGTAGGAGTTGCACCAATCAGAGATAAGATAAGAGAAAATCACTTTAAGTGGTTTGGTCATATCATTAAGATACTAAGGAATGCACTAGTTAAGAAAAGAGAATTAATCAGTGTAGAATGAATTAAGAGTAGAGCTATGTCTAAAACCACTTGGTAAGAAATTATAGGAAAATATATAAACTTTATGATTTAACAGAAGATTTGATAATAAATAGAAATACTTGGAAGAAAAGAATTCATGTAGTTGACCTCATGTAGTGGGATTATGGTTTGAATTGTTGTTGTACTTGTACTTTGATGCTCTTTATGAAAAATCATTTGGTCTGTCGCAAGTAGATTTCTTATCTCTGTAACATTATCTCATAGAAAATGTTATTGGAGAGGGTGGTTATGCCAAGGTTTACAAAGGATGCCTAGAAGATGGTCAGCTTGTTGCAATTAAATGGCTGAACCGTGGGAGAGTAGAAGAGCAGACAAGCAATTTCCTTTCTGAACTTGGAGTGCTTGTCCATCTAAACCATCCAAATATTGCCAAGCTTATTGGATACTGTATTGACAAAGGGATGTACCTTGTTCTTCAATTTTCTCCCAATGGTAGCTTGGCCTCCCTTCTTCATGGTACTGCCATGTCACTCTCCAGAAAAATTTTCTATCTTTAGTTTGTTTGGTCGAGTAACCTTGATATTCCTTTGTCCAAGATCCAGAGAAAAAACTTGAGTGGAATGCACGGCATAAAATTTCCATAGGAGCTGCTCAAGGTCTTGAATATCTTCATGAAAGATGTCCCAGACGCATCATTCATCGAGACATCAAGACAGCTAATGTATTACTTACAGAAAATTTTGAAGCACAGGTATAAATACTGTGTCAAACTTTTCCCATGATTTAGAAATGTATGACAATGATGTGTTCATTTTTATGATGTAATGCTAGTCCAAACCTACCTTTTTTATTATTATTTAGTTCAACTACAATCCATTCTTCATGTGCAATCTTGCTGTATTGCCATTTGATATTCCTTTTTATTCATTAACGGGTGCTTAGAATATTAGTCCTTTCAAAACAAAATTAAGAGTATGTTTTGTTATTTTTCAAACATTTATAAGTTTTACCCTTTATTAAGTAAATATTATTGACATCATACACCCAAAAAAGAAGTATCAAATTTCTAGAATTATAGAATAACATTGTTGAAGTCTCTGGTGGGTAATTTTCAGTAGACATTGTGTTTTCAGATTTGTGATTTTGGACTTGCAAGGTGGCTGCCTGACCAGTGCAATCACTACAACTTTTCTGACTATGAAGGCACATTTGGGTATGTTGAATTGTTGACTTCTTGAACTCTGTTTATTACAATTGGGGATCTTTCCAGAACGTTCTGGACTGCTTGGAAATGATCATGTTGCCCTTCAGTAATACAAATTGAAAAAAATCAAATGTGAAAAATGAAAATTTTACCTTACAAGCACAACTGAAAAAATGTGGTTAGTTCAAAACATTGGAATTGTGAAAAAAATGAAAAAAGGGGTTGAACTCTTGTGGTACACCCCACCGTCTATACATTAAGAGAAGCCTCCGTTTCATAGGCTAAATTATCCCTTAAGAAATAAGAATGTGATTTCCTAAAAAAGATAGTGTCTGTCTCATGCAAGGTCGTGAACACACAACCTTATTGCCAAGGGAAAAGAACACTTACATACTAAAGTCACACAACTTTAATTAAATAAGCATACATATTATTTTTAACATAAAATCAAGGGTGACACCCAACCCACAGCACCTCTTCACACCTCCAAACCTTAGCCATCCGCTATCATACCCCCATTCTTAAACTACATGTTGTGCATGTTGCATCTGCATATCAAATTCTACTCCTGCACTACAGTTTGCTTCTGATCTGCTATTTGAGACAGGTACCTTGCTCCAGAATGTCTTGCACATGGTATAGTCGATGAGCGAACTGATGTCTTTGCTTTTGGAGTGGTTCTTCTAGAACTCATAACTGGCCGTCGAGCAATAGAGTCCTCAATGGGAAACCTAGTGATGTGGGTACGTTGTGCAATATGTTTTTCTATTCCTTTTGTCGTGAAACTGAAAATCTTAGTTGGACTAAGGAAAATTTCCTGCTTCTTATCCTTTCAGGCAAAACCCATACTTGCGGCTAAAGATATCAAAAAACTTGTTGATTCCTCACTCAGTGATACCTATGATTGCATTCAATTGAATTGCATGTTGTCTGCTGCATCACAGTGCTTGCAGATCTCTGCACTTCTGCGGCCTAAGATGAGCCAGGCAAGTAAACAATACCTACTGCTCTTGCTGTAATTATGTATCAACAATGTGGATTGTCTAGGAAGGCAACTGCTCTTTAGCTTGTCAAAGTTGTTTAGAACTTGCGTTGATCCTGAATCATACCTGGGTGAAATAGCAATGCTTTACTTCAGAGCCACCATCAAAATTAATAATCATTTTCTAGCAGATTTTAAAGATTCTGAGAGATGAAGACAACACTTTGAGACTAGTGGAACCTCTAGATTGGAAGAATATTCGAAGAACATTCTCGGAAGATATCTTGAATTTGGAGGAGTACAATGCACCTGAATGATCTTAATCTCCATAAGAAACCTGCTCTTGACCTCTGTTTGGGAGATCCGGTTGTCTTCAAAATTTTGTCCATCCAATGAAACATGTCAATCATATGGTGGCATGCATGTGTAGATTCATGTATGGGTTTATTCACACCATGTCAGGCCATCTATTAGATTCTGAAGGTGAATTTCTAAATCACCAACATGAACTTTGAGCACAATTGTCATACATAGCACTTTTCAACTGCTGAGAAGGAGACGTGGAAATCTCTCCCTCCTTTTTTATATGTTGCAAATATGTTCCTAAAAGGGGATTTGTGCCTTTGAAAAATACAAGAAATAATGAAAAGTAATGATAAATTTGACTTACTATTTTCTTTTATTTCTTATATTTTTCAAAGACACAAACTCTCAAGAAGGAGAAACTTTATTTACACTTCCAGTTGTACATACAAACAAGTTTCATTGGATTTTTCTTCCCCTAATTTTCCACTTCCTTGAATCTAGTAAAGATCTGATCCCTTGATATTAACATCGATGGTTAGTCAATCAAGGTCCTCCATATCCCAAATTTGAAGGGGACAGAAGAGTTGTTTTGAAACAACACCTTAGTCCTTGCAAGGAAAACAATAGTTGCTTACGCTTCATTTGGAAGAGATTTTATAATTTACCATATATTTCATCATTATTGATTTACTATGTATAATTACGATGCATAGTAAATACAACTAAAAGAACGTAGTCCCAAATGCACCCTTAGTCACATGAAGTATTTTTTATCATTGAAGAGGTGGTTTGTGTTATCCAGAATTTTTCGAAAGGAAAACTCTTTTTAGGAAACCTAAAAAGATAATGTGTTCAAAATTAAAAATTGAAAATTTTAAATTTTCAAAAGAAATTCTAATATGTAAGTATACTCAATTCTATTTCCCTCATCCTCATCTAGAAAATCTTGTCCTTTTGCAACTTATCGTGATATAATAATAATAATAAAAAATAAATAAATAAGTAAATAAATAATAAATTGAAGAAACATACATATTTACACTCATAAAGGATTAGATAAATTTTTGTTGTTTACCTAATGTTAACTTTTTTCCTTTATCCAGACTTTGAGATCAACTATGAAGACAAATCTCTACAAGAAGAGTTAAATGTTGTTAGTAAATGTGTAAAAATAATAATCAAAGATGATAAAAATTCCATGGGAATGTAAATAAGCTTACTCCCTAAATATTTTCTTGTGGAACTTACAAAAATGATTTACTTTCAACAACATCATTAGTAGTGAAATTTTACAAATTTTTGTAAACAAGTGAGACTTCAATAGTCTGTCACCATATTTGTCACCTAATCACACAATAGGTGATGGATACGTAGTTCTTTTGATAATAAATAACATATTCGTCACTTAATATGATTATACTTAATGGATTGTTTTATAAAAGATGATGGAAAATGATTCTGTCACTTATACACATATAATATGACAAACATGCCAATCATAAGTGATGGATTTTTATATACGTTACTTATTCACCGTTAAGGTAACGGATGGTAGTGGAAACAACTTGTTCCTTGTGATATTGTGGTTTCAATGACACACATAGGTTAACATTGATATAAGATTCAATGAAGATGTGGAGATAAATGAAAGCCTACATTTATATTGTAGGCTCATCTTACATTTATACTTTTAAATTTTTTTTATCAATGTGAGATTCATTTCTCCTGTGAACATTACTCGTAAATTTACAAGAGACTCGATGATACCTAGAACTGTAGGTACTTACAACTCCTCTATTCTCTTTTGCAAATCCATTTATATTGGCTCTCCATTGACACTACACTATTGAAGAATCAAAGACACGAATTTCTCCCAATTTACAGAGTTTTGCAAGAGAACCTTTCTAAGAGATGCAACACAGACAAGCTTGATGCTATCTTGGTTTGTCGAGAGATAGAATTTTTGGTCTTTATAATTACTAAGAATTCTTTGTGATTCTGACATTACTGTAGTTGCAAGCATGTGTACTTTCCTCTACCTTTTCAAGAATTTCCTTTACTGTAGATACCGAGGGAGTTTTTACATTGGAGAAAAGTGATGCCTGTATGAAATGATCAAGGATCGATGTTAAGGGAAAATCTTAAATCAGACCTGATAATCAAGAGATAACGTGGACTTAATTCTGACTATCTTCCTATATAGATTGACATTTTTAAAAGGCTCGGAGGTTTAGGAGGTGTTCGTGTTTTCAAACTTAACGTGAATTCACGTGAAATGATAAAAAATAATAGTTAAATTTTTTATTATTTATTATTACTTTTTATTAATTTTAAAAATACAAATGTCACCTTAATTATGAATGTCTAAAATGGTATATCAAATTTAATTTCAGTATGCCATTCGTTTGTATTAACTATATGATTTACGAAGAAAATAAAGAAAATAAAGAAAACCAGTGACATATGTAATTGCATGAGTTCGATATGTCATTTTTAAAATATTATTATAAAAACCTACATTTACGCTTTAGAAAATATCATCATATAACGCCTTTACAAAAATAATAATATTTTTTTAATATATAAAACATATATTAAAAGAAATATTTATTTATAAATTTATTAAAAATATCTATAAATCACGTTGTAAACTAATTTCAAAAAACAAATCATGCCGCAAATATTAATAAAAAATAACATTAAAGTAATATCTCAGTAATCGAGAGATTTCTTATTAACGGTCTTAAATTCAAAACTCTAATAATACAAGTAAAATTTTCTCAAAGTAACAAGAGTCCAAAAAAAAAAAAAAAAAAAAAACTTTTGTCCTGATTTTTGCAAATAAAATTATTAATGTAAGTAATGTATTAGGATTATGTTTGTATAATTGGTTTAGTCTCACATTATTAGTGATGTAATGGTTATATACTTTTAGCCATCGACAAAATAGCACAAGGTACCTTACCTCCCAACATAACTAATAGTCTTTCCACATCCTCATGTTAATTTGAATATTAGTTTTCTGATGACTTTGCTATTGTCGTATAGCTAGAAAATAACGTAGAATCTGTTAGTGTACAATGTTTTAACAGAGAAGATTCGGTAAAAATTAAAACAAATGTATGGGCATATGAGAAATGTATGAACATTTTTCCAGTTAAAATAGATTTTATCTCTCAATCTGGATAAGTTGTCTCCTGGATCTCTCAAGTGTGTTTTTGTCAAGTACCTATACTTACAAAAGGGTATTGTTGCTTTCATCTTCTACCAAGAGGTTTTTTTTTTGTCCACCGAAGTTAACATCTTTGAGATAGCCATATTTTGATAATTACGGAGTACCTTCTAAAAATCATTTGATCTCAATTCAAGTAACTATTGATAACGGTTACGTAGATATAAGTAGTTAACCTTATTGTCCATTGTAGATAAATCATCAACAAACACAACAACTTGTAATGCTTCAACATTACCAACCTTGGCTGTTGATGCACGGTAGAACGGAAGATGGAGTGGAAAGGAAGGAAGCGTGGGGCGGGCCATGAAAATATCTTAAAAAATTGAACGAAAGTTAAAGCTCTTTCCGCTTATCAGCGCGCAATCATTCATTTTCAATTAAAAAAAATCCTACTCCTTGGTGAAAGAATATCTAGGATCATTTTGTACAAACCAAATCATAGGCTATGTTTGGTGGCACTTCTTGGTCAGCCTCTAAGCAAGTAATGCTTTCAAACAAAACATACCGACTCTATTTCTAGGAGAAGCACTTGGCTTTTGAATACACAAATACACGTACTAATACATCTCGAAAAGTTCTTTTTTACGAGTGAATTTTTATTTCCAAAAGTATCCATACCAAATCAAAATATTTACATTAAATATCAATATTATTTATAAGAAATGCCAACACACACGCATATGGAATTGATTACATATACTATATTTACACATAATATATTGTATGTAATGTAACAGATGTAATATATAACAACCTTACATATGTAGAATATGTATATAAAATATGTATCATGTGTGTGTAAAATACATATGCAATGGATATATAAATATAATATTTGTATTTCTATGGAAACAGGTTGAGTAGGTTGGACCCATTTAATTGTCAGATTTAAATTAGGTTTGGGTCAGTTTAAACAGTAAAAGATATTATGACGAGCTCCAAAAACTTTGAAATTTAAAGTATAGAATTATTATTTTGTTTGTATTGCAGGAATGATGTTAATAAAGTAATCAGTGCCAAAGGTGACAATAAAGAGACACACAAAGTCAACATCAAACCAATAAAATGTGAATATTTAACTCAAAAACAATTCGTTATGAGTAGAGATATCTTTCTAGGTATACTTCCTGTTTACCCTTTTTCTGATATGAACTTCTAACAACTAATATGTAGAAACCTTGTAATTACAAATTGGTCATCTTGTAATTAACACTTTTACTAACCCATGCATTTATGCTCTCTAAGAATCAGATTTAAAATTCAAGTGGTATATTGATATCAATTATCCATAGGAAAAAACAAAACAATATCCTCAGGCATGTAGTTTCCCTAAAAACATATTTAAATTGCATAATAAAGATAATATCAATTGAAATTTCACTTCCACGTTTTTTTTCCAAACTCAAATCAAGGGCAGCAACTACCAATGCTTAATCTAATTCAGGAAAAGAATTACAGGTACCAGATTATTACACAGTTACAACATGTGGAAAGGGAAACAACTCAGTTGCGTCACCTCATCACCAGGAAAAATAAATGTTGATGGCCTCAAGTTGTGATAATCTTTTAAGCAACTAAGTGGCTTGAATCCCAAAAGCCTAAGATGATGATCAGAAACTCTTTTTAATTCAGAAAGCTCGTCCACTGAGAATATGATGTTTTCACTGCATTGGAAAAACACTGAAATTAAGATAGTAATCAGCACTGAACAAAACTCTATTTGCCGAGGGTAAGAAAAAGAATATTATAATGCAGGATGCTATGCCTCCATCGTTGAGCATAAAATACAAAAGTCATGACATGCACAAAAAACATATATGCTGGCTAGTAAAACTCTTTTCCAACAAGAAAAATCCATCAGGTCCTCTAAAATCTAAAGAAACCAACAGTAGAAGTGAAAAAACTTGAAATATTGACTTGCAAATGATATCTAGTTAGCCATGCAAATGTTAGTATGATACCCAAAGAATTGAACCACCAGTACATGACTAATTGACTTGTTTGATCAAATACAGAGGTTACAATCAGATTTACATGTCGATCTTCCAAAATAAATCCCATGTTTCTTTGTCAAATATTCAAATTTACCATCACAAAATAACCAATATCAGTAGGCAGTCATTTTCTCAACCAGCACAAATCTAAATAATAATAATAAGCAAAGACAGATAAATCTAGTGACCTTTTATACGAGCAGAATCTCTTTGACGTTTGTTTGATCAAGGCACCAGTGTCAGCACATATGAAGGACCTTTCTAACTGTATAAAAGAACAAACAGATCATTTGATAAACTAAACAAGACAAATAATTTGAGGCTGAATTGGGTGGTGTGGCTGCATGCACATACACACATACACCTACAGGTTAACGGAAAAGAAACCTACCACATGGATATGATATTATTATTTGTTTTGAGAAGGGTAGGGTCAATCTCTCTCATTGATGATCATTAAAATCCAGAAAAGGAAAAATAAAAAAGTGCAACTCTATCAACCCCTTGGGCCTCCAAAAATCTCAAAAAAGTACAACCCATATAACTATATGCTCAAAAGGATCCCACATACCAAAAAACTGATACAACCCATATACTCAAATTATTTGTGTGTCTTGATCTTGTTCCCCCCTGTGCACTAAATCTTCCCAAGGCCTCTGTAACTTTTCACCTATTTGTCTAACATCATCCAAAATGAGACCACTCTAGCCATAATCATTGAATCTGGTCGGATGAGGATGTTTTCTTCCTTAGGTTCCCAAAAAGGCAAAGATGATATGGGTCAAAGTTGGCTTCCAAGCTTGTGGGGTCTTCAAGTCTATCATCCTCATGCTCCTTAACTGGCCTTTATGTCACCATGGTTCCATCTGATACACACTGCCTAAATTTCATGTTCATAATGTGTAGAGACAGTGGCCTTATTGATGTTTGGTTGGGTGATTAATCTTTCAGCGTGCTGTTGGTTGG
>JAMKPZ010000837.1:0-20002 GCA_024699675.1 Amphibolis antarctica
ACTTCCTAAGCATCAATTGTAATCTCCCTTCATTCTTATATGTAATTAAAACATTTAGAGAGACAACTCTCCCATGATGTAAACATTATATTGTTTAATGCAATGTTTTAAGTTTAATTTTGTGTGTTTTCTACTTATATATGTTCTGTGGTTTGTTTCCTTCTCAAACTTTTCATTCAACAATTTGATGGAGAAGTATCCATAAAACTTGTTCAAATTAAACAATTATAGTGAAATCAATTTTTATGAACACACTTTGTTACAAACATGCATGTTCTGTGGTTTGCCTTCTCAAATTTTCCATTCATTTAGCAATCCACCAAATTCTATTTATCCTTAAAAATCCTCTCTTAATCATTCGAATTATGAAATCACATTTTAATCATACTCAAATGATTAACATCATTTAGTTTTAGTAAAAAAAATAACACTTCCTAGCAAACAGAACCTTATTTGGCTCATAGGGCAATAACCCATAGGGCGTCTGTGGGTAAACTAGATAACCCATGTACTTATGCACGGTTTATCCCCAAAAGTGCTTTTCTTTTCTTTTTTTCTTTTTTTGACGTAGCTTGCAAGTAAACAGGATAACCCGCGAACTAACTTTGTGGGTAAACTCGGTAACCCGTGAAGTGACTCAAAATAAAACATAGTAACTAACAATTTGAATAGTTATTTTATACTGACACCTTACAACTTAAGTAAATATACTATGCAAGTCTAAATGGTTTTCTTTTCTTTTCTTTTTTCATGTGTATATACTTATTATTTCTTTGTTTATGTTTGTATTCTTATATGTTTTTGTATTTATGTTATATATTATATATTATATATTTTTATATATTATTTATTTATTTATTTATCTTATATTTATATATGAGATCACGTACTTTGTAGGTGCCTATAGAAGTGACTTCTATAGGCACCCATCCGATCTCGATCGGATGACGTGGGAATGGGTAGGCGGGAGGGTGGGCGAGTGACGGCGATGACGAGCGACGGGAGGGAGGGCAGGCGAGTGGGTGGGTAGGCAGGCGAGCATGCGGGCAAGCGGCGGTGAGCGGTCGATTCCCATGTGGGCGAGCAAGCGGCAGCGACGGTGACGGCGCTAGTGGGCGATTCACAAGTGACGACGAGTAGTCGATTCACGGGTGACGGTGAGTGGCCGATTCATGGGTAGTGGTGAGCAGCCGATTCACGTCATTGCACTCACCCTCGCACGCCCGCACACACACCCTCGTTGTCACACACACACCCTCGCCATCACTGTTGCACACCCTCACACGCCTCATCTGGTCACCTGCTTGTCCTCACCATCGCCATCGCACGCCCTCGCCGTTGCCCACTCGCACGCCCTCGCCTGTCTGCCCGCACGCCCTCACCTATCCGCCCGTGCACCCGCACGCCCTTAGCCGTCCGATCTCTATCCACTTACAGAACCCTTTTACCCTTTATATATATATATATATTTTTTAATTTTTTAATTTTTTTTATTTATATATTTTTAGTACTCTTTTAATCTTCTTCTAAGTTAACAATCTCCACCACTTTCCTATTTGAATATTAACTTTAAAAATTTCATGACTTTGAGGATCCTTCACATCTATTGCTCCGTATGGATAAACATGTTTAATAATAACAAATGGACCAGTCCATCTGGATTTCAATTTTCCTGGAAAAGAGTGTAGTCTTGAATTATATAATAGAGCTTGTTCGTTTTCAAATATTCTATGTAAAATTCTTTTATCATGCTATGCTTTCATCATTTCTTTAGCTATTTTTGAACTTTCATAGGTCATATTTCTTAATTCCTCTAACTCTACTAATTGCACTTGTCTATTACTACCTGTTGTTTTTATACTTAAACTCAATTGCCTAAGTGCCCATAGTGTTTTATGTTCTAATTCCACATGTAAATGACATGTTTTTCCATATACTAATTTATATGGAGTTGTCCCTAATATTGTTTTATAAGCTATTCTATATGCCCAAAGAGAATCATCTAGCTTATCTGACTAGTCGCTCCTAGTGGTGTTTACTATTTTTTCTAAAATTCCTTTAATTTTCTTGTTAGCACTTTCAGAGGGGTAGCTAACTTATGCAGCACTCCGTATCTTTTCAATAATTTCTCAAAGTTTTTGTTACAAAAATGAGTTCCCCTATCACTGATAATTACTCTTGGAATACTAAATCGAGATATTCTATTTGATCTTAAAAATCTCATTACTATTATAGAGTGTTGACCCCCATGCTTGAATAGAAGAGCCGAGGAAGCAACTGGCTAGCCATTGGCAGGCCAGTTCAAGGAACCGGCAATCGGCTCCCCAGAACCCCCATTGGCGCAAATGGGTAGGGGAAGCAGCCGGCTAGCCGTCGGTAGGCCAGTTCAAGGAACCGACAGCCGGCTCCCGAAAAAACCATTTTGGCCAACATATTCCCCTTTCGTGAGGTAGTTGGATAGAACTAACTGGCATCCGCTTGCCACGTAGCAATTGCCGGGTAACTACCCAGAAAGGTAAGGCAAATCAATCAGGGAGATACGACGAGATTTAATCACTTAAATGTACTAATCAGTCAATCACGCGGATCGCGGAAAAGCGTTGCCTTCCATATTCGGGTCCCCCTAAAGAAGGAAGGTAAACCCTTATAAAAGGGGGCTACCCCTCCCAAAAACCCAAGCTTTTCACCTCTCGGAAAAACCTTCGCTCGGACACTGGAGACGCTCGCATCTGCCCCTCGGACAAGACGCTGGCCGGAGCTTCTAAAGGAGGTGAGATGCTCGTAGTCCCGATGCCCGTTCGCCGCACCGGAGCGAGGACTTCTGATCACCGCCAACGACCCTCTGCAGGTAAGCCCTTCCTCCCTCGCCATTTTATGTATGGTTTAAATGACGTTTCCTCGAGCCTCGACCATGTAACACCTTTCTCATACAAGGGAAAGGTCAGAGGACGGACCCAAGTATCATTCCTTCGGAAACATGTCCGAAGGTATTGGTGGCCGCCCTCCCAACCAGGTGAATCCACTCGGCACAGTCGAGTTTGGTTCGATTGTGACCCTTCCGTCGGGTCCTTTTATGTGGAAACTCTGAGTTTCCCAGCAAGTTTTACGCGTTTTTATCCAATCTCCGCATGTTTTCTTTCCTGGGAGGCGTAAGTCTACCCTCCCGATGCCCCGAAAATTTTCCGAGATGACACCACCGGCATGCACCCATGCTGGCAACGGCTATTCAGGTGTACGAACACGTACAACCCGGCGATTCTCATTCTTTCCCGGGAGGCGTAAGTCTACCCTCCTGATGCCCTGGAAAGTTTTCCTAGATGACGCCGCTAGCATGCACCCATGCTGACGGCGACTGTTCGGGTGTACGAACTCGTACAACTCGGCGGTTCCCATTCTTTCCTGGGAGGCATAGGTCTACCCTCTTGATACCCTGGAAAGTTTTCCGGGATGATGCCATCGGCATGCACCCATGCCAGGAGGCGACCGCTCGGGTGTACGAAGAAGTACAACCCGGCGGTTCCCATCTCCCGGGAAATGTAAGTCTACATTCTCGATGCCCTTGAAAGATTTCCGGGATGATGCCTCCGGCATACATTCTTGCCGGCGGTGGCCGTTCAAGTGTACAAAGAAGTACAACCCGACGGTTCACGTTTTCTAGGAAACGTAAGTATATGTTCCCGATGCCTCGGAAGGATTTCCGGGATGATGCCTTCGACATGCATCCTTGCTAGTGGCGACCGTTTGGGTGTACGAACAAGTACAACCCAACGGTTCCCGTTACCCGTGAAATCTAAGTCCTCTGCTAAACGAACCTTAATGGGGGAGGGGGGAACAGCCGGCCAGCCGTCGGTATGCCGGTATAAAGAACCCGGTAGTCGGCTCCCCAAAACCCCCATTGGCATAGAGGGTTTCGGGAACTAGTCGGCCCATCGCCGGCAAGCCGGTACAAAGAATCGGTAGCCGGCTCCCCAAAACCCCCATTGGCACAGAGGGTTTGGGGAACTAGCCAGCCCATCGCCGGCAAGCCGGTACAAATGGCCGGCAACCGGCTCCTCGAAAACCCATCTTTGCACAGATGGTTTGGGGAATCAGCTGACCTGCCGCCGGCAAGCCGGTATAAAAAACTGGTAGCCGGTCCTCGTTTTCCGGGAGAGGTAGGTCTACATTCCCGATGCCTTGGAAAGATTTTCGGGATGACGTCTCCGACATAAATCCTTGCCGGCGGCAACCGTTCGGGAATACAAACGTACGACCTGACAGTTCTTGATTTCTGGAAAAAACAGAGCCACCTTTCCGGGATAAGGTCATCTCCAGTTAGAGGGGTGACATAACGCGGCAGCCGGTACATTTAGCTGGCTGTCTAGCGGCCCAGCCGACCACCTCACCTGACCTTCAGTTCTTCTGCTGAGAGGTTTGAAAGGGTGACCTTCTTGTCTTTCTCTCCCCCATTTATTGCCAGATCTGGTATGAATCCCCGCTTTGTTCGATTCTCGTTTGTTTTATTGGAAGGGATGAAGTTATCCTTCCCGATGCCCTGGAAGGTTTTCCAGGATGAGGCCATAGGTGGCTAGGTTGACTGATGTGGTTTTCCGTTTTAGAGCCGGAGAGAGGTTAGGATAACCTGAGCTGTCTGGGGGTGCCTAACACCTTCCCCAATAGTACCCTGAGCCCCGTATCCAGTTCTCTCATGTTTCACTTATCGTTACATAGTTTTACGTCATTCCCGTAGTTTTATCGTTTTGATGGTCGAAGGATACTCCTGATCCAGTTTTCCTTGTTTTCTACCCAAAAATAAGGTGGTGACTCCGTTCAATGAGCCATTCTCCCCACGTGGTGATACGCTCACACAATCACCTTTCAATTCTTTGTACCTCGGTCCATCCGCTTTCAAATGCATTTAACTGTATCACCCTTCTTTGGTATCTCTGTAGATCTTTGCGGACTCATACAGATTCTCTAGGCACGTCTCCTCACGGAACTTTGCTGTTCGTAGGTTCCGAACCCCATTGGCTCCCCCTGTCCAGACCCGCTCACAAGCAAGAGCTATGGCCACTGGTTCCGCTATGGCATCCGGATCTTCCCCTTCCGTCACCTCGGCAACTTCTGTGCCGCTGTCCATCATCGTGCCTGTCAGGACTCTGCACCAACCAAGGGCGCCAGATCTATCTACAGCCGTAGCATTCGATAATGCCACGGTGCATCCTACGCTGCCCGCTTCCCCAACCACTGAAACTGAAGGTAACAGGTTGGCTCCCACAAGGAGCACTGGCCCGTCCTACCAACCACCCTCAAACACCGAGGGCATAGGAGCTGCCGACACCTTCCTGCCACCTCAATCGGGACACTTCGAGCAAACTCTCCTGGCTCACCAGTTGGCACGCTATCAACAGCAAGGGATTGGTTTAGTAATTCTCCCCAGGCCAACCATCCGTGTCCCAGAGAGGCCACACTCGGAAGAATACGATGTCATCACCACTCCCGTCGCTGACCAATTCGGCCCGCTACCACTCCAGCCGGCAGCCGCCACTGCTGCCGCCCTAGTGCCTGACCTGCAAGGACAACTATTGCAGAGGATAGCCAAACTGGAGGCCTCCTTTCGGAAAATGAAGTTCGATCCACTGGAACCTTCTTGCGCCTTCCAAAATCTTTGTTTCTATCTCGAGGCAACACTCCCTCCCGATTTCAAAATGCCTGAACTGGTTAAATACAATGGGCACGGGACCCTCGTGCACACCTTCGGGCCTTCTGTGGAGATATGGCGGCATTGCAGCACAAGGAGAAGCTCTTCGTCTGACTGTTCCAAAAATCTCTCCAAGGACCTGGCTTTCCTGGTACATGTCTTTAGATCTGACAAAAATCTATACCTAGGAACAGCTGGCATACATGTTCCAGGAATAGTACGCATACAACTTGGACTTGGCACCAAAGTTAGAAGATCTTCGTTGCCTTCGCCAACATGAGAATGAGCATTCAGTGGCTATGTCGGCTGGTGGCAGGCCCTAGCATCCCAAATCCGGGACAAACCTGTAGAAGAAGATTCTCTAGACTTAATAGTACAGGGTGCTCAGCCGTCACTAGTAGCACTCCTGTGTATCCAATCATACTCAACTTTCTCCCAACTGATCAAAGCCGGTAGCCGCCTAGAGGGATTCTTGAAGTCAGGGAGATTCTCAGCTCTTCCGTTCGGAGCTAACCCCGAGGGAAACATACGTCCCTAGCCACCGACCACGGGCGACAACATGGGGAACAACCGCGGCCCCCAGAGGAACAACAACGCACGGCCTTCTCCCGTGATCGTTGTGGTAGCCACGCCACCACCATACCAGCTGCAGCAAGTATACGCCCTGGCCCAAGAGTACCATCCGTCGGCAATCACCCCGGTTCAGCAACTGATCTACACCACCCGGGTAGCCCCGAACCAACAACCTTGGAAGCCCAAGGCTCCACAGCCAGCGACCGTCGGCTTGCCGACAGTGGCAGGTAACATCCCCAACAACCTCTCAAGAAAGAAACCAAGGACAACGTCAAAATTGCTCAGGCATTAACCAACAATGCCCCGGTCAGCAACAGCGTGAACCATGCCAGTCGCCCTCGCAGCCGCAGCAGCCACGCATAACAGAATAAACGCCACTCTCTGAACCACTGAGCTAGGTATTCCATCGGGCCCAGGTGCTACTCACGCTCCCCCCTATTAAGCCACCTCTAGCTATTCTTCCCGCCTGGTACAATTCGCAGCAGTACTGCGAATATCACAGGTCGATCGGCCACGCAACGGACCATTGCCAGACGCTGAGACAAGCTATTCAGAGGCTTATCAACTCGGGCACCATTGAGCTTCAACAGCCTCCCATACCCCCCGAGCTGAGCCAGCATACCTTCCCAATTCATATGGGAAACTCCTAAGTGAGTACTATCTTCTTAGGTGCCCGAAGGAGGCATCCGCTCGAAGGGTTCCGGCATATGCAGCCGATTTCCAGCTATCCAACCAGGCACGGACAAGGGACAAGAAGATCCCTCCCTTCGGCACAGTCGCTGGAAGCAGGAACTCCCTAGCTAAACCCTGTCAACCTCATCCATCCAGCCGACCACCCGCCAATGCTTGAAGAGCTCCAGCCATACTACCAACAACTCCGGACCTCCATCCTCGCCATCAGCGGCCACCGGAGGAGAAAGAAGTCTTCAAGGCCTACACCGCAATAGGCGTCATCTCCACCCGTAAGAAAATTCTTCATTCGGGTGGCACCTACGGCTGTCACGTCAAGAGAACTGGGTGCCGCGTTAAGGGAGCCAGCCACCAGGACAACCGTACGGGCTCAACCCAAAGTAATTTTCTACTCACCTATCGCCCTAGTCAGGGCAGTCATCCCAGTGATACCTCTGATCCCCATAGCCTCAACCGCTGGCTTTGCTTCCATGACCGGCACTCCAACCAGCACAGTCTCTCCAGCAGCTGCAACGCTGGCACCACTCCAAGCCCACCTGGCAAAGCAGCAACTCACGCCTGTGACCAGGCCCTCCCCTCCGGCCACACTCACTTCTAAACAACATAAAGGCAAGCGGATAGTCGTCTCACAACAGGCATCCACATGTTCAGCTATAACCAGGTCTGGCCAGGTATATCAGTCAAAGCCGCACCCCGGAGGGATGTCCATCTTGGGAATAGCAGGACAAACTTCAATCGGTCGCCAGCAATTAGCCGCCGCCACGCCGCCTCGACAGCACCGACAGCCGCCTCCTCAGCACTGGCCACCCAGTCATAGCCACTCCCGGACCTATCCATCTAGCTGCAGGGGATACGAGCAGACATCTCACTATGCGATCTGCTCCGATCCTCTATTGAGCACCGGGAAACTCTCCTTAGGGCGCTGCGGGTGGCCAAAGTGGACCAAGGTCTTGCTCCCGAGGCCATAGAAGGAATGGTGGCCATAGTAACAGTCCCCTCCTTCGTCTATTTCTCAGATCTAGACGTCTCACCGGCCGAAACCAACCACAACATGTCCTTGTACATCCGGGTACAATACAAAGACCTTTGCATCCACATGGTAATGATCGACGACGGATCTGGGCTAAACCTGTGCCCGCTACAAATCCTGCACAAGCTGGGGATCAAAGAACAAGACTTGCTCCCCACCGACCGGCTGATGAAGGGGTTTGATGACACTCTTCACGAAGCCAAAGGTGAGGTCGTCCTTCCCCTCATCATCGGACCAGCAGCCTTCGAGGTTCCTATGCACATGGTAGACATTCCCCCAAGCTACAATCTCATCCTGGGCCGCCCGTTTTTCCACCAAAACTCCATTGTGCCTTCCACCCTTCATAGGATGCTTAAGTTCCTGTGGAAAAGGGAGGTCATTGTCATACTGGCAGAGAATTACTATCACCCAGGATAGTCTGTAGTTGCTATGACATCTTCCAAGTCACAACACCCGACACCGGAACCGGCTACCGCCTCACCACCGAGTCTCCAGAACCCAAATGGTTATGACTATCTGTCTAGACGCATGGAGCCCTGGGAGGACAACCCACAGCCAGATCAGGAACCAGAGGACGGCCTACTGCGACTGTTCGGAGAATCTCCAGTCTGCACCGGGAATCCAACTCTTCACCAACCTCCCTCACCATTGCCCATCCTACAGGGAGGAACTTTGGAAGCGGACATAGCGCCCGACTGGTTTGTACAGGGAAAGGAGACGATAAGGTGTGCTCCTTCCCCCTCTCCTTCAACCTAGCACCGCAACACCCACCTAATGACCAAGGTGGGGACACTCTAGGCTTGCAGGTCATCAACATCAAGAGGCAAGCCTGATGGCTTCCAGGCGATTCATGTCGGAACCCGCTCCTTCAACAACGGGGCTTGGCATCCCACGCACAAGTGCGCTGGTAGCTGCGTCCTTAGCAGCCACTGACTTGGCAACCCAGCCAAGTCAACCGAGACTTGGCAATCATACCAAGTTTCTCACTTAGCACAGCGGACAACCGATCCTTCGGGCACCGGCCAGATCAGCTGGAAACTGTCAACCCTTAATAAGGGTGCCGCATCATGGAGTTGGAACGGCCAGCCTACTCAATCTGGGTGACATCTTCCACAAGCAGAATACTGGCCAACATCATGGGGCAGAACTAGGGGCATTCTGCCCCTCCCCTGTGAAGCAAAAAGCTCGACAAATGAGACAGGAGTGGGCCCAGAAGCTGAAGGAAGAAGTACACAAACAATTGAATGTCTGATTCCTCTAGCTTGTCTTTTACCTAGAATGGGTAGCAAACATGGTACCCATCCCAAAGAAAGATGGGCGAGTACGCATGTGCGTTGACTACCGGGACCTCAACAAAGCCAGCCCCAAGGACAACTTCCCACTACCACACATGAGATGTCTTGGTAGATGTTGCCACCAAGTACGGGGTGTACTCTTTCATGGATGGATTCTCCAGATACAACCAAATCCTCATGCCAGAGGAACACAAGGAGAAGACCGCATTCACAACCCCCTGGGGCATCTTCTGTTATAGGGTGATGCCATTCGGACTCAAAAATGTAGGTGCTACTTACCAAAGAGCCATGACCACCCTCTTCCACGTCATGATGCACAAAGAAGTCAAAGTCTACGTCGACGATGTGGTAGTGAAGGCGCGTACTCATCAGCAGCATCTCAAGCACTAGAGAAGATTGTTCGAGCACCTAAGGAAGTACAAGCTCAGGTTGAACCCGTCAAAATCAACATTCGGGGCCACCACCGGAAAGCTCCTTGGCTTCGTCATCAGCAAATAGGGAATGAGGTAGATCCCGACAAGGCGAAAGAAATTTTAGATATGCCTACCCCATAGACGGAACAACAAATCCGGAGCTTGCTGGGAAGGCTACAGTACATCGCGCGTTTCATCTCGCGCCTCACGCCCATCTGCGAGCCCTTCTTCAAGTTGTTGACGAAAAATGCCAGCTTCACGTGGACACCAGAATGCCAAGTCCCCTTCGACCACATCAAGCGTCAGCTGTCCTGGCTGCCTGTTATTGTACCACCTCATCCCGGGCGACCACTTTACATGTCGGTAATAGCTTCCTCCATGGGCGTAGTATTGGGCCAACATGATACCACTAGAAGAATCGAGCAGGCCATATACTACCTCAGTAAAAAGTTTACCAAGTTAGAAGAACGGTATGAGCTAATTGAAAAGTACTGCCTCTCGCTGGTCTAGACGGTGAAAAAGCTACAACACTACCTGGTGGTCTATCCAGTTTTGTTACTCAACCGCCTAGATCCCTTGCGCTACCTCTTTGACCAGCCAGCCTTGGTAGGCAGGTGCGTGAAATGGCAAATGCTCCTGGCAGAGTTCGACATCCGATACGTATCCCAGAAGTCCGTGAAGGCCCAAGCCATGGTCAACCAGCTAGCACACCAACCCTTGCCAGATTACCAGCCGTTAGAAGATTCCTTTCCAGATGAGCCAATCTTCACCATCGATGAGCCAAATCAAGACTAGTCAGATTTGGACCAACTGGATCCCGACCAGCCAGAACCCCATACCTTGTACTTTGATGGAGCGGTCAACACTAAAGGCCGCAGGGTAGGCATCGTCCTAGTAGATCCTTAAGGAAGGATGCTGCCCATAACCAAGCGACTTCTCTTCACATGCTCACACAATGAGGCGGAGTACGAGGCATGCATCATGGGGCTACAAGTTGCACTGGAGCTCTGGGTCACCCATCTGCGTGTATTTGGTGACGCCATGTTGGTGATTTCTCAAACCCTCAATAGGTGGAAAACCCGAGACCCCAAGCTTCAGCCGTACTAAGAACTCATACAACAATTAGCAAGCGAATTCCGGTTCATCCACTTCCAACACATCAGCCGCAAGCATAACCCATACGTAGATGCTAGCCGGCCTACAGCGAAAACATCTACCGCCTCAAGGAAGTCCCTGAACAGGCAGACGTTAGACCCTCAACTCTGCATTCGACCAGCCGCCCCGGCAACAGGCAAACTACCTACCAATACAGAAAACCGGCCCTAGTTGACGAACCAAACAATGCAGACTCCCGGTCCCCATACAATGGGCTGGAAAACTCACAGCAAGAAAACTGTCCCTGGTATTCAGACATACAAACCTTTTTGGAAA
The DNA here is from genome assembly GCA_024699675.1 of Amphibolis antarctica. Taxonomy (NCBI): domain Eukaryota; kingdom Viridiplantae; phylum Streptophyta; class Magnoliopsida; order Alismatales; family Cymodoceaceae; genus Amphibolis; species Amphibolis antarctica. The sequence goes on from JAMKPZ010000837.1 coordinate 11,113, forward strand.
CCGGAGAGTTCCCATCCGAGGCTACCACCCAAGACAGGCGTACGTTGTCAAGACTGGCAGTCTGCTACATTTTCAGCAGAGGATAGCTCTATAAAAGATCTCACAACCAAACTCTTCTCCGGTGTGTAACCTCACCCGAGGCACATACGGTTATGCAAGAGATCCACGAAGGTATCTGTGGATCCCACATGAATGGGATCCTCCTAGCGAAAAAGATCATGCTCCAAGGCTACTACTGGAGCACAATGGAGGCAAACTGCACCGCGTACGTCCATCGCTGTTACCAATGCCAGGTACATGGGAACCTCATCCACGCGTCCCCTAAGGAATTATACAACATGGCTTCTCCTTGGCCATTCTCCATGTGGGCCTTAGACGTGGTAGGTGAGGTCAAGCTGACAGCCTCCAATGGACACAGATATATACTGGTGGCTATTGATTACTTCACCAGGTGGGTGGAAGCAACTTCCTACAAGACAATCATAGCGGCCGCCACCCAAAAGTTCTTGCGCAACAATATCGTCACCAGGTATGGCCTACCCTTCGAGATAGTAACCGACAACGGCACCAACTTCACAGCCAAGCAGGTCACGAGCTATCTCGAGTAGTGCCACATCCATCACCTAAGGGCGTCCCCCTACAGGCCACAGATAAACGGAGCGGTCAAAGCGGCTAACAAGACACTAGTCTGAATTCTCAAGAAGATGGTCCGAACACACAAAGATTGGCACGACCACCTCCCATACGCACTCTGGGCCTATCAGACATCCCTGCAGACAGCCACCGGAGCAACACCATACTTGCTGGTATACAGGTCCAAAGCAGTATTGCTAGTAGAGGTAGAACTCCCGTCCCTTCGCATCCTCAAAGAAGCAGCAGATTCCGATGACCAATGGTTAGAATCGCACCTATTGTAGCTCAACCTCCTAGACAAAAGGAGGTTGAGAGCGTTGGACCATGCCCAAACTTATCAAAGAAAGATGGCAAGAGCTTATAACAAGAAGGTTCGTCCCTGACTCCTTGCGTCCGATGATCTAGTCCTTCACTCCATTTTTCCAACAGGTTCAATGGGAAAATTCTCCCCAAACTGGCGTGGCCCGTATGTTATCACCAAAACCCTCAGCGGAGGGGGGGGCCGTTTACCTTTTTGATGAAGCCACCCAATAAGAGTTCGGCCAGGTCAATCTGTCGCAGCTGAAGAAGTTCTACCTGTAGACAACTCGATCAAAGACCATAGCGGCCGCCGGCACTATCCAACCAGCCACCGGCATTTCCAACCGGAAACCCGTACATTCTCTCCAGAAGACTTGTGCTTCGAGGTAGAACTAAGGGCATTCTACCCCTCTGCCCTGTTTTTGTGCACTCAGAAGTTGCCAAGGGTAAGACGCAACGGGCCAAGTCCCCACAAGCTGACCAAGAGGTCAGCTACCCAGGACCAGGGAAGACAAACTCGACCGGGGATCACTGCGGCCGCCACCTTCAGACAAGTTGGCGACCAATGTCTCCATCCGACTCTCCACCGACTGATCGAGAGGTCAGGACCGGACAAGTACGCTCCTTTCCTCGGTGAATTCCCTCTTGTGACTCGCACATCACACAACGCACACACGATGCACACATGATAAGCAGGTCCAACTCTTTAATCGTCCCACCTCGTCCATGTGGGAAAGGAAGAGGGTCGACAAAGCTAGCCAAATCTTCACCCCAAATGCTGGTTTGTGTTCCCTATAATGGGCACCGTGCGCTTGCTGAGTTTATAAATTTTAAAACGAACGGGCGTTTATTTTGACAAAAACTTAAATCCGTACATCGGTCCCCAGTAATGCGGAGGAAGTTGGCCAGCTCCACGATCGCCTCCCCAAATAGCAACTGGCTGGGAGGCCATCAGCCCAGGATGATCACGCCGTGCATCTAGTGCCGAACTGCCGCCGCCCAGTTCACCTAGCAACCCGATACCACCGCGAAAGTTGCGAGGTAAGTTGCCACACTAATTTTGTCCCAATGTCCTCCCTTCGGGAGGATCGTGTTGTTGAGGACGAAACAAACAAGGTGGGCAACAGGGTTCAAGTCCTGGGCCTTGACGACCCGTTGATCAAAATCGGCTTCCCCGGCAACTGCCACGTTGATGTTGCCGATGCTCTAGGGAAGGCTTGAGAGGGGAGAGAAGATGTCCAGGCCAATGAAGCAGAGGCCCAGAACCTCGAACAGGAGTCCATCAGAAAACTCCACCGGCCCGGACCGAAGGCCCAGGACGAGTTGCGACTCCACCTCCGACAAGTTGGAGTACATCTCAGCCACCAGACCGGGGACGGTCTCCACCCGGCGGAAGTCCTGGATGAAAGGAAGCAGGCCCTGCTTGGCAAATAGCTGCTCCACCTCCGGCAACCGGTCGAAGTTAGCCGGCCTACCGTATAAAACCGTCTTTACGGCCAGGCGGCCGTCGGCAGGGGACATCAACTCTTGGTCGGTTTCGGGGGGAGCCACGCCATTGGCTGCTGCCTCCTCCGAGCTGGTCGGGGTACGGTACCAGGGGAGCGCCAACCAGATCCATCATGCGTCCGACACCGCGTCGTCGGTGACGTCCAACGGCATTGACGAAGTCCCGGCTAAACACCATGATGGGTCCACCGTCATCTTGCGGTGCGTCTAGCGCCGCGAACTCTGGAGGGGGGCCTCTGTCGACGCCTCGCCTTCCGCTTCGCCCACCGGTACACCAAAGCTGGAGGCACCGGAGTCCTGTCGCCGTTCCGACAGCCACCACCGGGACATGGCCTCGGCTGAAGAAGCATCGCATTCATGTTCAGTAAGTTCGAAGAAGACCGACAGACGGGCTAGTTAAGCCCGATCAGGACATACGAGTTCCACCGCCGGTAGGTTCTTCAACGTCTCCCATAGAAGATCGAGCCATCGTTGCATGGCCTCAGAAGCCAGTCGTCGAACATGGCCTATGATGTTTTTTGTTCGAGGCATAGTGGTGGTGAAAGAAAGATGAAAGATGAAAGAAAATTGAAGGAAAGAGCTCAAGTGAAGAATGAAATCGAGAAGAGAAGATGAAGAAATTTCGAATGACTTCACCCCCTATTTATAGGAAATTTGCCACTCGGATTTCGGCTAGCCAAGGCGGCAACTGGTTCAAAAACCGGTTGCACAAAAATCAAAAAAGCTGAAATGATTCCTAACAACTTTAAAATGGTACGGTCATGGAACGGAAACCGAGAAAGTTACACAAAAACTGAAAAAGGTGAACGAAAATCGAGAAAGCTGCAGCAAGCACGTGAAAGATTCACGTCCCCAGCTGGTTGCCGGCTCCCGCAAGGCGGCAGCTGTGTAAACAGCCAGCCAGAATGTCACCTCTCAAAGGTACGACATGACCATTCACTGCAACAAGCGCAGCCTTTGAAAAAGTGACGTCCATGTCACCAGCTGGTTGCCAGCTCCTGCAAGGCGGCAGTTGCATAAACAACCGGCCAGAATGTCACGTCTCAAAGGTACGACATGACCATTCACTGCAACAAGCGCAGCCTTTGAAAAAGCGACGTCCACGTCACCAGCCGATTGCTAGCTCCCGCAAGGCGGCAGTCACGTAAACAGCTGGCTAGAATGTCACGTCTCAAAGGTACGACGTGACCATTCACTGCAACAAGCGTAGCCTTTGAAAAAGCGACGTCCACGTCACCAGCCGATTGTCGGCCCCCGCAAGGTGGCAGCCGCGTAAACAACCGGCCAGAATGTCACGTCTCAAAGGTACGACCTGACCATTCACTGCATCGACAACTTTTGAAAAGGCGAACACGTGAAGCCTTGACGTCACATCCCGGTGGTCGCCGTGTAACCAGCCAGTTGAGAGCTAGAACAGACGGAAGTACAACGCGACGTCGACACCAACTCTCAGCATGCCAACACTCTTCACCTCATCGCCCGGTGGCGGGCACCCACAAGGTGGCTGCCGTACAACCAGCTGGCTGACACCACTAACGGCTTCTCTCAGTTAGGTAACTAAGAGTGTAAGCCCGACTCTATTTTACGACCAACGACGGATGATTCACAAAGTGTGAAGCCTTGCATGGCTTACCATTCACGCATGGGGGGTCGTTCAACCCTAGAACATCGATTTCCTTCCACCGAGGTCATACAACCTCGCCTAGGGAGGGGCATTCTGTTGACCCCCATGCTTGAACAGAAGAGCCGGGGAAGCAACCGGCTCCCCAGAACCCCCATTGGCGCAAATGGGTGGGTGAAGCAGCCAGCTAGCCGCCGACAGCCAGCTCCCCAAAAACCCATTTTGGCCAACATATTCCTTTTTCGTGAGGTAGCCAGATAGAACTAACCAGCATCCGCCTGCCACGTACCAGCTATCGGGTAACTACCCAGAAATGTAAGGCAAATCAATCAGGGAGATACGACAAGATTTAATCACTTAAATCTCGCAATCAGTCAATCACGCGGATCGCGTGATTAAACCAGGAAAAGTGCCACCTTCCATATTCGGGTCCCCCTAAAGAAGGAAGGTAACCCCTTATAAAAGGTGGCTACCCCCTCCCAAAAACCCAAGCTTTTCACCTCTCGAAGACGCTAGAGATGCTTGCTTTCGCCCCTCGGAGAAGACGCCGGCTGGAGGTTCTGAAGGAGGTGAGACGCTTGTAGTCCCGACGCCCATTCGCCACACCAGAGCGAGGACTTCCAATCACCACCAACAACCCTCCGCTGTTTTACGTATGGTTTAAACGACGTTTCCTCAAGCCCCGACCATGTAACACCTTTCCCATACAAGGGAAAGGTCGGAGGACGGACCCAGGTATCATTCCTTCGGAAACAAGTCTGAAGGTACCGACGGCTGCCCTCCTAGCCGGGTGAATCGACCCGGAACGGTCGAGTGTGGTTCGGTTGTGACCCTTTCGTTGGGTCCTTTTATGTGGAAATTTTGAGTTTCCCAGCAAGTTTTACGTGTTTTTATCTGATCTTCGCATGTTTTCTTTCCAGGGAGGCGCAAGTCTATCCTCCCGATGCCCCGAAAAGTTTTCAGGAATGACGCCATCGGCATGCACCCATGCCGGTGGCGGCTGTTCGTGTGTACGAACACGTACAACCTGGCGGTTCTCGTTCTTTCTTGAGAGGTGTAAGTTTACCCTCCGGATGCCCCGGAAAGTTAACCGGGATGACGCTGCCGGCATGTACCCTTGTCGACGGCAGCTATTCAGGTGTACGAACACGTACAACCCGGCGGTTCCTGTTCTTTCCCAAGAGGCTTAAGTCTACCCTCTCGATGCCCCGGAAAGTTTTCCGAGATGACGCCGCCGGCATGGGTGGCGGCGGTCGTTTGGGTGTACGAACATGTACAACCCGGCGGTTCCCATTCTTTCCCGGGAGGCGTAAGTCTACACTCCCGATACCCCAGAAAGTTTTCCGGGATGACGCCGCCGGCATGCACCCATGCCATGCGGCGGCCGTTCGGGTGTACGAAGAAGTACAAACCGGTAGTTCCCTTCTCCCGGGAAATGTATGTCTACATTCCCGATGCCCCGGAATGATTTTCGGGATGATGCCTTTGGCATATATCCTTGCCGCCGGTGGCTGTTCAGGTGTACGAAGAAGTACAACCCGGTGATTCACGTTTTTCGAGAAACGTAAGTATACGTTTCCGATGCCCCAGAAAGATTTTCGGGATGACACCTCTGGCATGCATCCTTGTTGGTGGTGGCCGTTCGGGTGTACGTACAAGTACAACCCGACCGTTCCCATTACCCGTGAAATCTAAGTCCTCTGCCGGGTCAAGGAACCAGCCGCCGCTTCCCCAAAACCCCCATGGGAGCAAAGGGATGGGAGAAGCAGCCGGCTAGCCGCCGGCAGGCCGGGTCAAGGAACTGGCCGCCGCTTCCCCAAAACCCCATGGGTGCAAATGGATGGGGGAAGCAGCCGGCTAGCTGCCGCTTCCCCAAAAACCCCCATGGGTGCAAAGGGATGGGGGAAGCAGCCGGCTAGCCGTCGGGAGGCCGGTTCAAGGAACCGGCCGCCGCTTCCCCAAAATCCATCATGGGTGCAAAGGGATGGGGGAAGTAGCCAGCTAGCCGCCGGCAGGCCGGTTCAAGGAACCGACCGCCGCTTCCCCAAAACCCCCCCATGGGTGCAAAGTGATGGGGGAAGCAGCCAGCTAGCCGCCGCTTCCCCAAAACCCCCATGGGTGCAAAGGGATGGGGGAAGCAGCCGGTTAGCCGCCGGTTGGCCGGTTCAAGGAACTGGCCACCGCTTCCCCAAAACCCCCCATGGGTGCAAAGGGATAGGGGAAGCAGTCGGCTCGCCACCGGCAGGCCGGTCAAACGGTGCCCATAAATTTTTCCGAGAGACATTAGTCTACTCTCCCGACGCCCTGGGAAACCTTCCGGGATGACGCCATCGACAATGATGCCGGCGGTGGCCGTTCAGGTGTACGAACACGTACGACTCAACGGTGTCCATTTCTTTTCCGGGAGGCGTAAGCCTACCCTCTTGATACCCCGGTAGGATTTTTGGGATGACGCCACTGGTAAGGACGCCGGTGGTGGCCGTTCGGGTGTACGAAACGTACAACGCGATGGTTTTCGTTTCCCTGGAAAATATAAGTCCTCCGTTAAGTCCCATGCTTTTACAGAAAAAGGGGAGGGGAAACAGCCGGCAAGCCGTCGGCTGGCCGGTTCAAGGAACCGGCCCCCGTTTCCCCAAAATCCCCCAGTCAACCGGTGCAAGTAGCCGGTGGTCTGTTCCCCCCAAAACCCATCTTTTCCTCCCTTGTTCACCAGTAGATCCAATCTGGATCCCAGTTTTGTTCAATTCCCATTTGTTTACTTGATTCTCGTTTATTTTCATCGAAAGGGATATGGTTATCCCTCTAAACACCCTAGAATGTCTTCCAAGGTGAGGCCGTACGTGGTTGGATTGACTATCATGTTTTCCATTTTAGAGCCGAAGAGAGGCCGAGAATGCCTGGGCTGTCTTGGGGTGCCTAACACCCTCCCCAACAGTACCCTGAGCCCTGTATCCAGTTCTCCCATGTTACACAATTTTACGTGATTCCCGTGGTTTTATCGTTTCGATGGTGGAAGGACACTTCCCCATCCGGTTTTCCTTGTTTTCTACCCAAAAATAAGGTGGCGACTCCGTTCAACAAGCCATCAACCGCACGTGGTGATGTGCTCACACAAACACCTTTCAATTCTCTGTACCTTGGTCCATTCGCCGGCGGGGCCGGTGGAAACCTATGGGCTTCCGGGTGATAGCCTGATGAAAGAGAGGGTATAGATTTTTGGCAACTCCGCTGGGGACCCAACTCTTCACCGACCTCCCTCGCTAGTGCCAATCCTACAGGGAGGAACTTCGGAAACGGAGTAGCGTCCGACTGGTTTGTACAGGGAAAGGAGACGACAAGGTGCGCTCCTTCCCCTTCTCCTTCGAACTAGCATAGTAGCACCCACCTGATGACCTAGGTGGGAACACTCCAGGCTTGTAGGTCATCAACATCAGAAGGCAAGCCTGATGGCTTCCGTTCGACTCACGCCGGAACCCGCTCCTTCAGCAGCAGGGCTTGGCATCCCATGCACAAGTGCGCCGGCAGCTGCGTCCTCAACAGCCACTGACTTGGCAACCCGATCAAGTCAACCGGGACTTGGCAACCACCAATCTCTCGGGCACTAGTCAGATCAACCGGAAACTGCCCGCCACCAACGGGGGCCCTGCATCATGGAGTCAGGACAGCTGGCCTACTCAGTCTAGGCAACATCTTTCAAAACACTGGCCAACACTCCAGGACAGAACTAGGGGCATTCTGCCCCTCCCCTCAAGCCAGTAAACAAGACCGGCCTGTTGCATTCTCTTCCGAAACTCCACCCGATTTCCGCATCCCATCTACCTGGCAACCGGTTCCTCCCACCAGGGTAGAACTAGGGGCATTTTGCCCCTCACTCTCTGTGGATGCTTGGCGGCCAGAACAACCGATGGGGTCTAACGACACAACACCCCAGGAAGATGAGCATGGCAAGTCCACTATCATCCCCTCTAAAGCACTTTCAGGGTCTGTCACTACCTCGAATCAGTAGCCAGTTCACCTACCCGGCACCCAGCCAGAAAACCACGGGCACCGCTCCCGCCAAACCATCGTCCAGCAACCTTCCAGCTTGAAGGTCAACAAGCCGCTGGAGACGCTGACGGGCCCCTACTTGCAAAGCCAAGAATCTGAAGAAGAAGACCTGTGGGTTCAACCACCCGAGTCTACAGGCATAGCATCTACTGATGAAATTGAACTTGTAAACCTTGGGGATGAACAACATAGAAAAGAAACAAAAATTAGCAAAGAAGTTCCCGAGCCCTACTGGCAACAACTCCTCACACTCCTGTGTGAATTTGTGGAGGTGTTTGCATGGGATTATGAAGACATCCCCGGTTTGGATGAACGGGTAGCAGTCCACCGACTGCCGCTCAAACCGAAAGCCCGACCTATGAAACAAAAAGCTCGACGGATGAGACAGGAATGGGCCCAGAAGCAGAAGGAAGAAGTCCACAAACAGTTGAATGTCCAGTTCCTCCAGCCTGTCTTCTACCTAGAATGGGTGGCAAACATGGTTCCCGTCCCAAAGAAAGATGGGCGGGTACGCATGTGCGTCGACTATCGGGACCTCAACAAAGCCAGCCCTAAGGATGACTTCCCGCTACCACACATAGACATCTTGGTAGATGACACCGCCAAGTACGGGTTATACTCTTTCATGGATGGATTCTCTGGATACAACCAAATCCTCATGGCAGAAGAAGACAAAGAGAAAACTGCGTTCACAACCCCTTGGGGCGTCTTCTGTTACAGGGTGATGCCATTCGGGCTCAAAAATGCAGGTGCTACTTACCAAAGAGCCATGACCACCCTCTT
>JAMKPZ010000838.1:0-27951 GCA_024699675.1 Amphibolis antarctica
TTTATTAATGAATTACGTATTTTATATTTACATTATTACAAATTTACAATTACAATTAAACAAATTTTACAACAAAATTAAATTACATTTTAAAAAAAGTTACAAATTGAAAAATAAAAATTAAAATGTTTTAATTATGAAATATTTAAGTTTGTAAGTTGCTCTGTAAAATCTTAAACTTGATCTTGTTCACAGAGTGTAGTAAGCTGCCAGTCTTTTACACACATTAATGCTTCTATTATATTTTCTTTAAGCTTGCATCTTCGGTTATCAAACACGTTGCCACTCATGCAAAAAACTTGTTCACAAACTACTGAAGACACTGGAATTGTTAATAAATCCTTTGCCATTATTGATAATATTGGAAAAATTAGTGATTGTTGCCTCCACCAATCTAAAACATCAAACATATTTAAGTTAGAATGTTGTGGTGATTCGTTGCATTAAAAGTAATTAATTCTTGTCTAGATAGTATAGGATTATAATTATATGATGATGATGTTGGAATATCTTCATCAAATCTTGGATCTTGTAAAACTGCCCAAGAATCTAAAGATGGTCCAACATTTGATTTTGGTATTGTGGACATCGGTGGAGGAGAATGTTCTATTCTTAATCCATATCTTTGTGTGTATAAATCAAACATTTGATTTAATTATTCTTCTATTGTACTAACTGTTGACCCCATGCTTAAGCGAACTCTAAAGGGGAAATTACCTAGCTAGCCGCTGGCAAGCTGCTTCAAGGAAGCGGCACCCGGATCCCAAAAAACCCACATTTGGTGTAAAAGTTGGGGGGATGTAGCCGGCTAGCCGCTTCAAGGAAGCGGCACCTGGATTCCCAAAAACCCACATTTGGTGCAAAAGTTGGGGGGATGTAGCCGGCTAGCCACCGGTAAGCTGCTTCAAGGAAGCGGCACCTGGATCCCCAAAAACCCACATTTGGTGCAAAAGTTGGGGGATGTAGCTAGCTAGCCGCGGGCAAGCTACTTCAAGGAAGTGGCACCCGGATCCCCAAAAACCCACATTTGGTGCAAAAGTTGGGGGGATGTAGCCAGCTAGCCACGTAGCAGCTGCCAGGTAACTACCCAGAAAGGCAAGACAAATCAATTAAAGGGATTCGACAAGATTTAACCACTGAAATCTTGCAAATCAATCAATTACGTGGATCGCATAATTAAACCCGGGATCACGCCGCCTTCCATCTTCGGGTGCCTCAAAGAAGGAAGGCGACCCTTTATAAAAGAAGGGGCCTTCCACCCATTTCAACAGGCTAACACCCTCTTGAGAAAAGGCTAGCACCTCTGGAGGAGACGCACATTCAAACATTGGGAGAAACGACCGTTCCACGGTTCTGAAGGAGGAAAGTAGCTCGGAGCCCCGACACCCTTTCGCCACACCAGAGTGAGGACTTCTGATCCCCGCTGACGACTCCTTGCAGGTAAGTTCCTCCACCCTCGCCGTTTTTTTTTTACGTACGTCTTTACGATGTTTTCTCGAGCCCCGACCATATAACACCTTTCCTATGCAAGGGAACGGTCGGAGGACGGACCCGGGTATCATTCCTTCGAAAAAACGTCTGAGGGTACCAGTGGCCGCCGTCCTGGTTGGGTGAATCCACCCAGCCCGGTCGAGCTCGGTTCAGTCGTGACCCTTCTGTCAGGTCCTTTTACGTGGAAACTCTGAGTTTCCCAGCAGGCTTTACGAGTTTTTATCCGATCTCGACAAGTCTTTCTCGGGGCCCCGGAAGGATTTCCGGGATGACACCGCCTAAAAGGAAGCCGGTGGTGGCCGTTCGGGTGTACGAACACGTACAACCCGACGGTCCCTGTATGTTTTTCCGGGAGACGTAAGTCTACTCTCCCGATGCCTCGAAAAAGTTTCCAGGATGACGCCACCGGTAAAGATGCCAGTGGCGGCCGTTCGGGTGTACAAACACGTACAACCCGACGGTCCCCGTACGTTTTTTCCGGGAGGTGTAAGTCTACCCTCCCGATGCCTCGAAAAGATTTCTGGGATGACGCCACTGGCAAGGAAGCCGACGGCGGCCATTCGGGTGTACGAACATGTACTACCCGACGGTTCCTACATTTTTTCTGGGAGACATAAGTCTACTCTCTCAATGCCCCGGAAAGGCTTCCGGGATGACGCCACCGGCAAGGATGCCGGTGGCGACCGTTCAGGTGTACGAACACGTACAACCCGATAGTCCCCGTACATTTTTCCGGGAGACGTAAGTCTACTCTCCTGATGCCCCGAAAAGGCTTCCAGGATGACGCCACCAGCAAGGATGCCGGCAGCGGCCATTCGGGTGTACAAACACGTACAACCCGACGGTCCACATACGTTTTTTCGGGAGTCGTAAGTCTACCCTCCCGAAGCCCTGGAAAGCTTTCCAAGATGATGCCACCGGCAAGGATGCTGGCGGCGGCCGTTCGGGTGTACAAACACGTACAACCCGACGGTCCCCGTACGTTTTTCCGGGAGACGTAAGTCTACTCTTCCGATGCCTCGGAAAGGTTTTCAGGATGACGCCACCAGTAGGGATGCCGGCGGTGGCCGTTCGGGTGTACGAACACATACAAGCCAACGGTCCCCGTACCTTTTTCCGGGAGAGGTAAGTCTACTCTCCCGATGCCCCGGAAAGGTTTTCAGGATGACACCACCGGCAAGGATCGGCCAGCTCCCCTAGAACCCATCTTTGCATAGATGGTCCGGGGAGCTAGTCGGCTCAAATGGCCGGCCACCAGCTCCCTGAAAACCCATCTTTGTATAGATGATTCGGGGGATTAGTCGGCCGACCGCCGGAAAGCCGGTATAAAAAACCAGCTATCGGTTCCCCAAAACCCATCTTTGTGTAGATGATTCGGGGAATTAGTCGGCTTGCCGTCGGCCAACTTGTATAAGAATACCGATAGCCGATCCCCATTTCCCGGGAAATGTAAGTCTACATTCCCGATGCCTCAGAAAGATTTCCGGGATGACGTCCCTGGCATGCATTCTTGCCGTCCCTGGCCAGGTGATAGTGTAAGTTCTCATCTCTAGTATGGAGGGGATACGACGCGACAGCCGATGCATTCTTGCCGACCCCTGGAAAGATTTTGGGATGAGGTCACGTGTGGCTAGACTGACTGTCGTAGTTTTCCGTTCTAGAGCTGGAGAGAGGCTGGGATTGCCCGGGCTGTCTGGGGGTGCCTAACACCTTCCCCAACAATACCCTGAGCCCCGTATCCAGTTCTTTCATATTTTCGTTACACAATTTTACGTCATCCATATGATTTTATCGCTTCGATGACGGAAGGACACTTCCCCATCTGGTTTTCCTTGTTTTCTTCCCAAAACGGTGATGCGCTCTCCAAATCACCTTTCAATTCCCCATGGGTTTTTGGGTGATAGCCGGATGAAAGAGAGGGTACAGATTTTTGGCTACTCCACTGGGGAGACTCGCTGCATTTTATCGATTAAGTGACTCAAACTCTTGCTCGTACGGCTCTTTTATAGTTAGTCTTTTATTTTTTCGTTAGGATTTTTAATATACTTGTCGCATATGCTAAGTGAAGCCGCTTTCAAATGCATTGAACCATATCACCATTCGTTGGTATACCCTGTAGATCCTTCATAGATCTTTGTGGACCCCGTGTAGATTCCCCGGACCCCGCTCGTAGGTTCCAGACCCAGCTGGCTCCCCCTGTCCTGGCCCGCTCACAAGCACGAGCCATGGCCATCGGTTCCGCTACGGCCTCTGGATCATCCCCCTCCATCACTACAGCAACCTCTGTGCCGCTGTCAATGGTTTTCGGCCCACCGCCGCCTATCGTCACCCAGACGAATTTCACCTAGCCCGTCATCGTGCCTGATCAACCAATGGCGCCGAATCTCCCTGCCGCTGTGGCGTTCGAAAATGCCACCATGCATCCTACGCTGCTAGCTCCTCTGGCCACAGAAACTGAAGGTAACAGGCCAGCTCCCGCTCGGGTCACTAACCCGTCCTACCAACCGCCACCCGAACCCTGAGGGCATAGGAGCGGCCGACGCCTTCCTGCCACCATGATCGGGACACTTTGAGCAAACCCTCCTGGCTCACCAGTTGGCACGCTACCAACAGCAAGGGATTGGTTCAATAATCCCCCTTAGGCCAACCATTTGTGTCCTAAAGAGGCAACACACGGAAGAATACGACGTCTTCACCACTCCTGTCGCCGACCAATCCAGCCCGCCGCCACTCCAGCTGGTAGCCACCATTGCTACCGCCTCGGTGCCCGACCTGCAAGGACAACTACTGCAGAGGGTAGTCGAACTGGAGGCGTCTTTTCGGAGCATGAAGTCCGGCCCACCGGAACCTTCCTGCGCCTTCCAAAACCTTTATTTCTATCTCGAAGTGACGCTCCCTCCCGATTTCAAGATGCCCGAACTGGTCAAATACAACGGGGCACGAGGACCCGTGCGCGCACCTCTGAGCATTTTGTGGGGACATGGCGGCACTGCAACACGAGGAGAAGATCATCGTCTGGCTTTTCTAGAAATCTCTCCAAGGGCCTACACTTTCCTGGTACATGTCCTTAGACTTAACAAAGATCTACACCTAGGAATAGCTGGCGTACATGTTCTAGGAACAGTACGCGTATAACTTGGACCTGGCACCGAAGCTAGAAGATCTCTATTGCCTTCGCCAACGTGAGAATGAGCCGTTCAGTGGCTGTGTCGGCAGGTGGTGGGCCCTGGCATCCCAAATCCGAGACAAACCTGTGAAAGAAGACTCTTTGGACATAATTGTACAAGGTGCCCAACCATCCCTTGTGGCCCTTCTATGTATCCAGTCATACTCAACTTTCTCCCAGTTAATCAAAGCTGGTAGCCGCCTGGAAGGATTCTTGAAGTCAGGGAGATTTTCAGCTCTTCCATTCAGGGCCAACCCCAGAGGAAACGTACGTCCTTGGCCACCGGCCCTGGGTGATAACATGGGGAACAACCGTGGCCCCCGAAGGAATGACAATAGCCATCAGACTCCCGTGACTGTTGTGGCGGCAACACCACCACCATACCAACCACAATAGGTGTACGTGCTCTGGCCCAGGAGTACCATCTGTCGGCAATCACCCCGGTCCAACAACCGGTCTACACCACTCGAGCGGCCCCGAATCAACAACCTTGGAGGCCCGAAGCTCCACACCCGGCAGCCGCATCCAAGCCGCCGGCCCGCCAACAGTGGCAGGTAACGTCCCCGACAACCTCTCGACAAAGAAACCAGGGACAAGGAGCAGATTGCCCAGGTGTTAACCAACAACACCCTGACCAGCAACAACGTGGGCCATGCCAGCCGCCCCCGCAGCCGCAGTAGCCGTGCATTATAGAATACACGCCACTCTCCAAACCGTTAAGCCAGGTATTCTGCCGGGCCTAGGCGCTGCTCACGCTCCCCCCTATCAAACCACCTCTAGCTGTTCTTCCTGCCTGGTACAATTCACAGTAGTATTGCGAGTACCATAGGTCCGCCGGCCAAGCCACAGATCATTTCCAGATGTTGAGACAAGCTATTTAGAGGCTTATCAACTCGGGCACCATTGAGCTTCAACAGCCTCCCGTATCCCTGGAGCCGGGCCAGCATACCTTCCCAAATCACGCGGGCAACTCCAAGGTCAGTGCTATCTTCTTGGGTGCCCGAAGGAGGGTTCCGGCAAGCACAGCCGGTTTCCGCCTACCCAACCGAGCACGGACACAGGAACTCCCTGGCTGAACCCCGTCAACCTCATCCGTCTGGCTAACCACCCACCGACGCTTGAAGAACTCCGGCCATACTATCAACAACTCCAGACCTCCATCTTCACCGTCAGCGGCCACCGAAGAAGGAGGAAGTCTTCAAAGCCTACGCCGTAACAGGCGTCATCCCCACCCGCAGGAAAATTCTTCGTTCGGGTGGCGCTTACAGTTGCCACTTCAACAGAACTGGTTGCCGCGTCAAGGGAGCCGGCCGTCAGGACGACCACACGGGCTCAGTCCAAGGTAATTCTTTACTCACCTGCTACCCCAGTTAGGGCAGTCATCCCGGCGGTACCTCTGATCCCCAAAGCCTCAACCGTCGGCTTTGCATCCACGACCGACACTCCAACCGGCACGGCCTCTCCTACGGCTGCAATGTTGGCGCCACTCCAAGCGCACTTGGCAAAGCAGCAACTCACTAGACCCTCCCCTCCGGCCATGCTCACCTACGAACAACATAAAGGCAAGGGGATAGAATAGCCGTCCACATGTACGGCTATAACCAGGTCAAGCCAGGTGTATCAGCTACAGTCGCGCCCTGGAGGGGTCTCCATCCTGGGAATAGTAGGACAAACTTCAACTGGTAACCAACCACTGGCTGCCGCTTCAGCAGGGCCGGCAGCCGCCTCCTCAAACTGTCTCTCGTTGGTCTGGACGGTGAAAAAGTTGTGACACTACCTGGTGGTCTATCTAGTTTTGTTGCTCAGCCGCCTAGATCCCCTGCACTACCTCTTCGACCAACCGCCCTTGGTAGGCAGGTGCGTAAAATGGAAAATGCTCCTTGCAGAGTTTGACATCCGGTACGTATCCCAGAAGTCCATGAAGGCTCAAGCCATGGCCGACCAGTTGGCACACCAGCCCTTGCCGGATTACCAGCCGCTAGAAGATTCCTTCCCAGATGAGCCAATCTTCACCATCGACAAGCAGAATCCAGACCAGTCGGATCTGGATCAACTGGATCCTGATCAACCGAAACCCCATACCTTGTACTTCGACGGAGCAGTCAACACTAAAGGTCACGGGGTAGGGGTCGTCTTAGTGGATCCCTAAGGAAGGATGCTTCCCATGGCCAAGCAGCTTCTCTTCACATGCTCACACAATGAGGCAGAATACGAGGCTTGTATCATGGGGCTACGACTTGCGTTGGAACTCCGGATCACACATCTGCAAGTATTCGGTGATGCCATGCTGGTAATTTCTCAAACCCTCAACAGGTGGAAAACCCGAGACCCCAAGCTCCAGCCGTACTAGGAACTCGTACTGCAGTTAGCAAGCAACTTCCGGTTCATCCACTTCCAACACATCAGCTGCAAGCATAACCCATACATAGACACTCTGGCCGTCTTAGCCTCATGGGTAGCGGTCACGGAAGGGTAGAGCATTGCCATAGAAGTCACAACACTTCACCAACCGGCCTACAGTGAGGACGTCTACCGCCTTACAGAAGTCCCTAGACAGGCTGACGCCAGACCTGCTGCTATGCCTTTGGCTAGCCGCTCCAGCAACCAGCAGACCGCCAACCAACGCAGAGAACCAACTCCGGCTGACAAACCAAACAATACAGATCATAGGTCCCCAGACGGTAACCTGTGGAACTCACAGCAAGAGGACCGCCCATGGTATTCAGATATACAAGCCTTCTTGGAGACCGGAGAGTTCCCCCCAGAGGCCACCACCCAAGACAGACATACGTTGTCAAGACTGGCAGTCGGCTACGTCTTCAGCGAGGGATAGCTCTACAAAAGATCTCACAACCAGACTCTCCTCCGATGCGTAACCTCGCCCAAGGCATGTACGATTATGCAAGAAATCCATGAAGGTGTCTGTGGATCCCACATGAACGGGATCCTCTTGGTGAAAAAGATCATGCTTCAAGGCTACTACTGGAGCACAATGGAAGCAGACTGCACCACGTACGTCCGTCGCTGTCATCAGTGCCAGGTACATGGAAACCTCATCCACACGCCCCCCAAGGAATTATACAACATGGCTTCTCCTTGGCCATTCTCCATGTGGGCCTTGGATGTAGTAGGTGAGATCAAGCCGACAGCCACCAATGTACACTGATATATACTAGTGGCCATCGATTACTTCACCAGGTGGGTGGAAGCGGCTTCCTACAAAACAGTCACTACAGTCGCCACCCAGAGGTTTTTGCGCAACAACATTGTTACTCGGTATGGCATACCCTTCAAGGTGGTGATCGACAACGGCACCAACTTTACAGCAAAGCAAGTCACAAGCTACCTCGAGCAATGCCATATCCGTCACCTAAGAGCGTCCCCTACAGGCCACAGATGAACGAGGCAGTCGAAGCAGCTAACAAGACACTAGTCCAGATTCTCAAGAAGATGGTCCGAACACACAAAGATTTGCACGACCACCTCCCTTACGCACTCTGGGCCTACCGGACATCCCTACGGACCGCTACCGGAGCAACGCCATACTCACTGGTATACGGGTCTGAAGCAGTGTTGCCAGTGGAAGTAGAACTTCCGTCCCTTCGCATCCTCAAAGAAGCAGCAGACTCCGATGACCAGTGGTTAGAATCGCGCCTGCTGCAACTCAACCTCCTTGACGAAAGAAGGTTGAGGGCATTAAACCACGCCCAAAATTACCAAAGAAAGATGGCAAGGGCAAACAACAAGAAGGTGCATCCTCGACTCCTTAAACTGGGTAATCTAGTCCTTCGCTCCATTTTTCCAATAGGTTCAACGGGAAAATTCTCCCCAAACTGGCGTGGCCCATACATCGTCACCAAGATCCTTAACGGGGGAGCCGCTTACCTTTTTGATGAAGCCACCCAACAGGAATTTGGCCCGGTCAATTTGTTGCAGCTGAAGAAGTTCTTCCAATGAAAGGCAAGTTCGACCGGGGATCCACACAGCTGCCACCTCCAGATGGGCCAGTTGCCGCCTCCCTAGACTAGCCCCCTAAAGACCTAGAAAAATGAGTTTGACCGGGGGGCCACGTAGCTACCACCTCCAAATGGGCTAGTTGCCGCCTCCCTAGACTGGCCCTCTAAAGACCCAAAAAATCAAGTTCGACCGGGGGGCCACGCGGCTGCCACCTCCAGATGGGCCGATTGCCGCCTCCTTAGACCGGCCCCCTAAAGACCCAGATAAACGTGTTCAACTAGGGGCCAAGCGGCTGCCACCTCCAAATGGGCCGATTGCCACCTCACTAGACCGGCCCCCTAAAGACCCAGAAAAACGAGTTCGACCAGGGGGCCACGCGGCTGCCACCTCCAAATGGGCCGGTTGCCGCCTCCCTAGACCGACCCCCTAAAGACCCTGAAAAATGAGTTCGACCAGGGGGCCATGTGGCTACCACCACCAAATGGGCTGGTTGACGCCTCCCTAGACCGGCCCCTAAAGACCCAGAAAAACGTGTTTGACCCGGGGGCCACGCGGTTGTCACCTCCAGATGGGCCGGTTGCCGCCTCCCTAGACCGGCCCCCTGAAGACCCAGAAAAATGAGTTTGACCAGGGGGCCACACGGCTGCCACCTCCAGATGGGTTGGTTGCCGCCTTCCTAGACTGGTCACCTAAAGACCCAGAAAAACGTGTTCGACCGGGGGGCCACGCGGCTGCCACCTCCAAATGGGCCAGTTGCCGCCTCCCTAGACTGGCCCCCTAAAGACCCAGAAAAATGAGTTCGACCGGGGGACCACATAGCTGCCACCTCCAGATGGGCCTGTTGCCGCCTCCCTAGACCAGCCCCCTAAAGACCCAAAAAAATGTGTTCGACCGGGGGGCCACGCGGTTGCCACCTCCAAATGGGCTGATTGCCGCCTCCCTAGACTGGCCCCCTAAAGACCCAGAAAAACGAGTTCGACCAGGGGGCCATGCGGCTGCCACCTCCAGATGGGCCGGTTGCCGCCTTCCTAGACCAGCCCCCTAAAGACCCAGGAAAACGTGTTCGACTGGGGGGCCATGCGGCAGCCACCTCTAGATTGGCCGGTTGCCGCCTCCCTAAACTGGCTCCCTAAAGACCCAGAAAAACGTGTTCAACCGGGGGGCCATGAGGCAGCCACCTCCAGATGGGCCGATTGCCACCTCCCTAGAGTGGCCCCCTAAAGACCCAAAAAAATGAGTTCGACCGGGGATCCACGTGGCTGCCGCCTTCAAATGGGCCGACTGCCAGTTTTTCAGATCGGTACCCCACGGCATGGAAGAACCAACCTCTTCTGGGGGTTTCCTCTAGTCGCCGGCACTATCCAACCGGTTGCCGGCACTTTCAACCAAAAATCCGCCATCTCCTCCAGAAGACATGCACCTCGGGGCAGGACTAGGGGCATTCTGCCCCTCCATCCTGTTTCACGCATTCGGCAGCTACCAATGGCAAAACCCAATGGGCCAGCTTCCCACAGTCACAAAAGACCAACTTGATCGAGGATCCACGTGGCCGCCGCCTCCAGACAGACTGGCCACTGGCTTCTTAAGACCAACATCCGACAAGCCAACAAAGAAGCCAATTCCCCCCATGACCACGAAGAATGAGCACGAGCAAGACTCATCGTGGCCGCCTCCTTCAGACGAGCCGGTAATCGACATCTCCGGTCGACTCTCCACCAACTGATCGAGAGATCAGGTCCGGACAGGTACGCTCCTTTCCTTAGTGAATTCCCTTTTATGACTTACACGTCACACAAGGCACGTACGACGCACACATGGTGAGCAGGTCTAGCTCTTTAGTCATCCTACTCCATCCATAGAGAAAAGGAAGAGGGTCGACAAAACTACCCCAAAACTTCACCCCACAGGTTTGTTCGTGTCTCGGGTCACAACCCATCGGAACATGCCCACGTCCTCCTAAGTCTCAGAACCACGAAACAACCAGCTCACCATTTGCCAGAAGAAATGCCCGGAAGCCAAAAAATGACTTGGCCCCCATCCGCGACATGTTGCCCGAATAATTACACACCCCACCGTCCAACCAGCCGCCACCTCCGACATACTCGGCAGCCATATCCACAACTGACGGTGAGAATAGTTTGCGACAGCAGGCGGCACATCTGACTCAAGAAATGCTATCCGGACCTCTGGGATGAACTACCGACCCCAGGAGTGACATCAACTACATCCAGATTTCTACATTGAAAATCCGAGCACCCATCTTGTTTAACTCTGATGACATAAAGATGGAACAGGGTGAGTAATCCAGGTTTGTCCTTGTCCCCATAGTCTTTGTTGATTCCGAGTGGTTACGATATACCAACAGGAGATCACTTCTCCCCGCAAATGAGTATCCAACCCCCCATTTTTACCAAGCCCGAGTGCCACCCAACAATGAGGGAGACCACAAACTTTGGCTCTCTCTAGGTAAGGTATTCCCCTTGGACCCAACTGTGACAATATCGGGTTATTTTGCTTGCCAACAGCACGTAGGGGAGGGCTAGTAGCATTCTTTTATCCAGTTTTCTTATTTCGATCTTCTATTTTTGTAATAGAAAAGTACAAAAAAAAAATTGAGAAGAAGAAAAGTTAGTGGCTAGAATCCTTCTTCAACAAAAAAAAAAAAGAGAAAGGAAAAAGAAAAAAAAGAAAAAAAAGAGAGAGAGAAAAAGAAAAAAAAAAGAGTAAAAGAAAAAGAAAAGGAAAAGTTGTTTGTTGCTGAGTCCTGAAAGCATACGAACTCCTATGTAAGGGAAGGGTAGAACTTAGGATTCCGCCGTCTGTTGGCAGTCCAATACCCGACTTGTCGCGATTGACCAAGTATTCCCCTCTTGTAGGGCTTGGCAACCTATCGAAGTCCGTCGATACAATCGGGTGCCGGAACCCATTTGCCGACACCCACTTCTCCCTTTTTCCTCTTGTCCTAGTGCTTGACATCCCAGCTAAGTCGGATCACCGGCACCCCGAAAACCTTGCTTAGACGTATGGATCGGGTGGCCAACCGACCCGCCACCGGTAAGAAAAATCGGTTGCCGGCACCCCGAAAACCATACTTAGACGTATGGATTGGGCATTTAACCAGCCCGCCACCGGCAAACCGGTAAGAAAACCCAGTTTCCGGCACCCCAAAAACCATACTTAGACGTATGGATCGGGCATTTAATCAGCTCGCCACCGGCAAACCGGTAAGAAAACCCAGTTGCCGGCACCCTGAAAACCATACTTAGACTTATGGATCGGGCATTTAACTGGCCCGCCACCGGTAAACTAGTAAGAAAACCCGGTTCCTGGCACCCTGAAAGCCATACTTAGACATATGGATCGGGCGTTTAACCGGCCCGCCACCGGTAAACCGGTAAGAAAACCCGATTGCCGGCACCTCGAAAACCATACTTAGATGTATGGATCGGGCATTTTAACCGACCCGCCACTGGCAAACCTATAAGAAAACCCGGTTGCCGGTTCCCTGAAAACCATACTTAGACATACGGAACCGGCTCGCCACCAGCAAACCAGTAAGAAAACCCGGTTGCCGGCACCCGAAAACCATACTTAGACGTATGGATCGGGCGTTTAACCGTCCCGCCACCGGCAAACCAGTAAGAAAATCCGGTTGCCGGCAAATCAAAAACCATACTTAGACGTATGGATCGAGCGTCTAACCGGCCCGCCATTGGCAAACCAGTAAGAAAACCCGGTTGCCGGCACCCCGAAAACCAAGCTTAGACATATGGATCGGGCGTTTAACCGGCCCGCCACCGGCAAACCGGTAAAATAACCTGGCTACCAGCTCCCCAAAATCCTAGCATGGCACAAACGTGGTCTTCGTGTCATCATCCCGCATTTCACCCGCAAACTCACAAAAATACTTAAAAGGATAGTTATGGACAAATTTTTACTATAGTTAAGATGTAATTCATTACTTAAAAAGAAGGGGCTACAAGCAGACTACTCCTCCTCAGAAGACATCATGGGTTCAAACCTTCGGGGGTCGGTTCTCTGACGCTCCCGTCTCCACTGGTCACGGGCCTACTCTCGGTGCTCTATCCACTCCACTATGTGGATCAATCGATTTTCCTGGCTCAACAACCAGATAAGGACTTCGTCTTGAGCATTGAGATGATCTAGCGATGCGCGCAAGCCCTCAGCAAAATCTGGGTCCAGCGAAGTTCCGCCGGCAGGCCGAGAAGCAGAAGCAGTGGGCCGGCGCCCGATCGATTGCCCACTAGACAACGAGCTGCTCCGCTTCGACGCGAGCCTCTCATACTGACCCAAGTCAACTGATGTAATGGGTCGGGTCTGGAGCGGGACCCTCTACCAGCCCTCGGTTGAGATGCGGAGGAAGAGGGCCAGTTCCACCATCGCCTCCCCGAAGAGCAACTAGCTGGGAGGCCGCCAGCCCGAGATGATCACGCCACGCATCCAGCGCCAAACCACCGCTGCCCAGTTCACCTGGCAACCCTTTACCACCGCGAAAGTCACGAGGTAAGTCACCACACTAATCTCGTCCCAATGCCCCCCCTTCGGGAGGATCGTATTGTTAAGAATGAAGGAGACAAGGTGGGCAACTGGGTTCACGTCCTGGGCCTTGACGACCCGTTGATCAAGATCGGCTTCCGCGGCAACTACCGCGTTGATGTCGCCGATGCTCCAGGGAAGGTTCGGTAGGGGGGAGAAGATGTCCAGGCCGGTGAAGCGGAGGCCCAACACCTCGAATAGGAGTGCGTCGGAGAGTTCCATCGGCCTGGACTGGAGTCCCAGAATGAGTTGCAACCCCACCTCCGACAGGTTGGAGTACATCTCAGCCACCAGACCGGGGACGGTCTTGACCAGCTGAAAGTCCCAGACGAAGGGGAGCAAGCCCTGTGTCACGAATAGCTGCTCCACCTCTAGCAGTTGGTCGAAGTTAGCCAGCCTACAGTGCAAAACCATCTTCACAGCTAAGCGGCCGTCAAGAAAGCTGAAATGATTCCTAACAACTTTGAAAAGGTACGGTCAAGGCACGGTAACCGAGAAAGTTGTACGGAAACTGAAAAAGATGAACGAAGATCAAGAAAGGTGCGGCAAGCACGTGAGACGTACGCACCTTCGTCCGGTTGCTGCCTCCCCCGAGGTGGCCGCCGCCTGACCAGCCGGTTAAAAAAGGGAAATCACAAAGGTATGACATGACCATTCACTGCATCCACCACAGCTTTTGGAAAAAACAAAGTACATAAGGAATCACGTCACCAGCCGGTTGCCGCCTCCCGGGAGGCGGCAACCACGTGAACAGCCAGCCCAAATGTAACGTCGCAAAGGTACGACATGACCACTCACTGCGTCCGTTGCAACTTTTGAAAAAGCAAGCAAGTGAAGTATCGACGTCGACAAACGGTTGCCGCCCTACGTGAACAACCGGCTCGAAAGTAACATCACAAAAGTATGACGTGATTATCCACTACCTCGGTAACTTTCAAAAATGAAGCTTTACATCGCATCCTGGTTACCGGCCCCCACAAGGTGGTTTTCGTACAACCAGCCGGCTAACACATGGCATCCCTCGGTCAAGTGATCGAGAGTGTAAGTCCGATTGCATTTTCTGACCAGTGATAGTCGCAGCATCCCCGGTTGCCGGCGCACTTGTGTGTGGGATGCCAAGCCCTACTGTTGAAGGAGTGGGTTCCAGCATGAGTTGCGCGAAAGCCATTAGGCTTGCCTTTTGATGTTGATGACCTGCAAGCCTGGAATGTTCCCACCTAGGTCATCAGGCGGGTGCTACGGTGCTAGTTTGAAGGAGAGGGGGAAGGAGCGCACCTTGTCGTCTCCTTTCCCTGTACAAACCAGTCGGATGCTACATCCGTTTCTGAAGTTTCTCCCTGTAAGATTGGCACTGGTGAGGGAGGTCGGTGAAGAGTTGGGTCCCTGGCGCATACTGGAGATTCTCTGAATAGTCGCAGCAGGCCATCTTCGGGCTCCTGATCGGGCTGCAGGTTGTCCTCCCAGGGCTCCATGCGTCTGGACAGATACTCAAAGCCATTTGGGTTCTGGAGATTTGGTGGTGAGGCGGCAACCGTCTCAGGGGCCGGGTGTTGTGACTCGGGCAACGCCACAACTGCTACGGATTGTCCTGGGTAGTAGTACTTTTCAGCTAGTATGACGATGACCTCCCCCTTCCATAGGAACTTAAGCATCCTATGAAGGGTGGAAGGCACAATGGAGTTTTGGTGGAGGAATGGGCAACCCAGGATGAGATTGTAGCTTGGTGGAATGTCTACCACGTGCATAGGAACCTCGAAAGTTGCTGGTCCGATGACGAGAGGAAGGACGACTTCACCTTTAGCTTCGTGAAGGGTGCCGTTGAACCCTCTCATCACCTGGTCAGTGGGGAGCAAGTCTTGTTCTTTGATCCCTAGCTTATGCAGGACTTGTAGCAGGCACAGGTTTAGCCCGAATCCATCGTCAATCATCACCATTGGGATGCAAAGGCCCTTGTACTCGGATGTACAAGGACAAGTTGTGGTTGGTCCCCGCTGGTGAGAGATCTAGATCTGAGAAATAGACGAAGGAGGGGATTGTTACTGTGGCCACCATTCCTTCTATGGCCCCAGGAGCGAGACTTTGGTCCACTTTGGCCACCTGCAGTGCTTTGAGGAGGGTTTCCCGGTGCTCGGTAGAGGATCGGAGCAAGTCCCATAAAGAGATGTCTGCCCGTATCCCTTGCAGCTAGATTAACAGGTCTGGGAGCGACGGCGACTGGGTGGCTGGTACTGAGGAGGCAGCTACCGGCCCTATTGAAGCGGCGGCTGGTGGTCGGTTACCGGTTGGAGTTCGTCTTGCTATTCCCGGGATGGAGATCCCTCTGGGGTGCGACTGTGGGTAATACACTTGGCCAGACCTGGTAATAGCCGTGCATGTGGATGGCTGTTCTATCCCCTTGCCTTTATGTTGTTCGGAGGTCAGCGTGGCCGGAGGGGAGGGCCTGGTGAGTTGCTGCTTTGCCAGGTGTGATTGGAGTGGTGCCGGTGTTGCAGCTGCTGGAGAGGCCGTGCCGGCTGGAGTGCCGGTCATGGACGCAAAACCAACGGTTGAGGCCTTGGGGTTCAGAGGTACCACCGGGATGACTGCTCTGATTGGGGCAGCAGGTGAGTAAAGAATTACCTTGGGCTGAGCCCATGTGGTCGTCCCAACGGCTGGCTCCCTTGACGTGGCAACCAGTTCTTTTGACGCGACAATCGTAGGTGCCACCCGAGTGAAGAATTTTCCTGCAGGTGGAGATGACGTCTGTTGCGACGTAGGCTTTGAAGACTTCCTCCTTCTTCGGTGGCCGCTGATGGTGAAGATGGAGGTCTGGAGCTGTTGATAGTATGGCCGGAGTTCTTCAAGCGTCGGTGGGTGATTAGCCGGACGGATTAAGTTAGCAGGGTTCAGCCAGGGAGTTTCTGCATCTAGCGACCATACCGAAGGGAGGGATCTCCTTGTCCCTTGTCCGTGCCTGGTTGGGTAGGCAGAAGCCAGCTGTGCTTGCCGGAACCCTTCGAGCGGGTGCCTCATTCGGGCACCCAAGAAGATAGCACTGATCTGGGAGTTGCCCGCATGATTTGGGAAGGTATGCTGGCCTGGCTCTATAGGTACGGGAGGCTGTTGAAGCTCAATGGTGCCCAAGTTAATAAGCCTCTGAATAGCTTGTCTCAACGTCCGACAATGATCTGTGGCATGGCTGGCGGACCTGTGGTACTCGCAGTACTGCTGCAAGTTGTACCAAGTAGGAAGAATAGCTGGAGGTTGTTTGATAGGGGGGAGTGTGAGCAGTGCCTGGGCCTGGCAGAATACTTGGCTTAGCGGTTCAGAGAGCGGTGTGTATTTTGTAATGCGTGGCTGTGGGGGCGGCTGGAGTGGCCCACGCTATTGCTGATCAGGGCGCTATTGGTTAACGCCTGGGCAATCTCCTCCTTGTCCCTGGTTTCTTTGTCGAGAGGTTATCGGGGACGTAACCTGCCACTGTTGGCTGGCCGGTGGCTTAGATGCAGCTGCCGATGGCTCGGATGCAGCTGCCGGGCGTGGAGCGTTGGGCCTCCAAGGTTGTTGATTTGGGGCTGCTCGGGTGGTGTAGACCGGTTGCTGAACTGGAGTGATTGCAGGCGGGTGGTATTCCCAGGCTGGAGTGTACACCTGTTGAGGTTGGTATGCTGGTGGCGTTGCAGCCACAATGGCCACAGGAGCCAGACGGCTATTGTCACTCCTTCGGGGGCCGCGATTATTCCCCATGTTATTGCCCAGGGCCGGTGGTTGGGGACGTATGTTTCCTCTGGGGTTGGCTCTGAATGGAAGAGCTAAAAATCTCCCCGACTTCAAGAATCCTTCTAGGCGGCTACCAGCTTTGATTAACTAGGAGAAAGTTGAGTATGACTGGATACATAGAAGGGCCGCCAGGGATGGTTGGGCACCTTGCACAATTATGTCCAAAGAATCTTCTTCTGCGGGCTTGTCCCGGATTTGGGATGCCAGGGCCCGCCACCTACCGACGTAGCCACTGAACGGCTCGTTCTCACGTTGGCGAAGGCAACGAAGATCTTCCAACTTAGGTGCCAGATCCAAGTTATACGCGTACTGTTCCTGGAACATGTACGCCAGTTGTTCCGAGGTATAGATTTTCGTTAGATCTAAAGACATGTACCAGGAAAGTGCGGGTCCTTGGAGAGGCTTCTGGAATAGCCAGATGAGGAGCTTCTCCTTGTGTTGCAATGCTGCCATGTCTCCACAGAAGTCCTAGAGGTGCGCGCGAGGATCTCCATGTCCGTTGTACTTAACCAGTTCAGGCATTTTGAAATCGTGAGGGAGTGTCACCTCGGGATAGAAATAGAGATTTTGGAAGGCACAGAAAGATTCTAGTGGACCGAGCTTCATGTTTCGGAAGGACGCCTCCAGTTCGGCTATCCTCTACAACAGTTGTCCTTGCAGGTCCGACATTGGGGCGGTAGGAGTGGCGGCTGCCGGCTAGAATGGCGACGGGCCGGGTTGGCCGGTGAGAGGAGTGGTGATAATGTCATACTCTTCGGCGTGTGGCCTTTCCGGGACACAGATGGTTGGCCTGGGGGGGATTACTGAACCAATCCCTTGCTGTTGATAGCATGCCAACTGGTGAGCCAGGAGGGTTTGCTCGAAGTGTCCCGGTCGAGGTGGCAGGAAGGCATTGGCTGCTCCTATGCCCTTGGTGTTCGACGGTGGTTGGTAGGACGGGTCGGTGCTCCGTGCAAGAGCCGGACTGTTACCTTCAGCTTCAGTGGCCGGAGAAGCCGGCGGCGCAGGATGCACTGTGGCATTGTCAAATGCTGCAGGAGTAGACAGATTTGGCGCCCTTGGTTGATCGGGCGCGATGACTGGTCGGGTGAAGTTCGTCCGGGTGACGACGGGCGGCGGTGGGCCGAAGACCACAGACAGTGGCACAGAGGTTGCCGTAGTGATGGAGGGGGACGATCTAGAAGCCGCAGCGGAACTGGTGGCCATGGCTCTCACTTGTGAGTGGGTCAGGACAGGGGGAGCCAGCTGGGTCCGGAACCTGCGAACGGCGGTGGTCCGCAAGGAGATGAGGCCCAAAGAATCTACACGGGTCCGCAAAGAGTTGTAGGGAATCTGCAGGGGATACCAACGAAGGGTGATATGGTTCAATGCATTTGAAAGCGGCTTCGCTTAGCAAATGCGGTAAGTATATTAAAAATCCTAACGGGAAAATAAAAGACTGACTATGAAAGAGCCGTACGAGTGAGAGTTTGAGTCACTTAATCGATAAAACGCAGCGAGTGTCCTCAGCGGAGTTGCCAAAAATCTGTACCCTCTCTTTCATCCGGCTATCACCCAGAAGCCCATGGGTTTCCATCGACGGGGCCGGCGGATGGGCCGAGGTACAGAGAATTGAAAGGTGTTTGTGTGAGCACATCACCATGTGAGGTGGATGGCTCGTTGAACGAAGTCGCCACCTTATTTTTGGGTAGAAAACAAGGAAAACCGGATGGGGAAGTGTCCTTCCATCATCAAAGCGGTAAAACCATACAAATGACGTAAAATTATGTAACGAAAATATGAGAGAACTGGATATGGGGCTCAGGGTACTGTTGGGGAAGGTGTTAGGCACCCCCAGATAGCCCGGGTGGTCCCAGCCTCTCTCCGGCTCTAAAACGGAAAACTACGATAGTTAGTCTTGCCACATGTAACCTTTCCCCGAAAAACTTTCTAGGTCATCGAGAATGTAGACTTGCGTTTCCCGGGAAATGGGGATTGGCTGCCAGTATTCTTATACCGGTTGGCCGGTGGCAGGCTGACTGATTCCCTGAGTCATCTACACAAAGATGGGTTTTCGGGGAACTAGTGGCCGGTTCTTTGTACTAGCTTGCCGGTGGCAAGCCAGGTGGTTCCCCAAATCATTTGTGTAAAGATGGGTTTTTGGGGAAGCGGCGGCCGATTCCTTGAACTGGCCTGTCGGCTACTTTCCCCCACTCATTTGTACCAATGGGGGTTTTGGGGAAGCGGCGGCTAGCCAGCTGCTTTCCCCACTCATTTGCACCTGTGGGGGTTTTGGGGAAGCGGCAGCCAGTTCTTTGAACCGGCCTACCGACGACTGGCCGGCTACTTTCCCCACTCTTTTGCACCCATGGGGGTTTTGGGGAAGTGGCGGCTAGCCGGCTGCTTTCCCAACTCCTTTGCACCCATGGGGGTCTTGCGGAAGCGGCGGCTGGTTCCTTGAACTGGCCTGTCGGTGGCTAGTCGGCTGCTTTCCCCACTCCTTGCACCCATGGGGGTTTTGGGGAAGCGACGGCTATTTCCTTGAACCGGCTAGCTGGCTGCTTTCCCAACTCCTTTGCACCCATGGGGGTTTTGGGGAAGCGACGGCCGGTTCCTTGAACCGGCCTACCGATGGCCAGCCGGCTGCTTTCCCCACTCCTTGCACCCATGGGGGTTTTGGGGAAGCAGCAGCCGGTTCTTTGAACCGGCCTGCCAGCGACTGGCTGGCTGCTTTCCCCACTCTTTTGCACCCATGGGGGTTTTGGGGAAGCAGCGGCCGGTTCCTTGAACCGGCCTGCCGGTGGCTAGCCGGCTACTTTCCCAACTCCTTTGCACCCATGGGGGTTTTGGGGAAGCGGTGGCCGATTCCTTGAACTGGCCTGCCGGTGGCTAGCCGGCTGCTTTCCCCACTCCTTGCACCCATGGGGGTTTTGGGGAAGCGGCGGCTATTTCCTTGAACCGGCCTGCCGACTGCTTTCCCCACTCATTTGCACCCATGGGGGTTTAGGTGAAGCGGTGGCCGGTTCCTTGAACCGGCCTGTCGACGGCTAGCTGGCTGCTTTCCCCACTCCTTTGCACCCATGGGGGTTTTGGGGAAGCGGTGGCTAGCCGGCTGCTTTCCCCACTCCTTGCACCCACGGGGGTTTTGGGGAAGCGGTGGCCGGTTCCTTGAACCAGCCTACCGGCGGCTAGCCGGCTGCTTTCCCCACTCATTTGCACCCATGGGGGTTTAGGGGAAGCGGCGGCCGGTTCCTTTAACTGGCCTGCCGGTGGCTAGCTGGCTACTTTCCCTGGAAAAATTGAAATCGTTGGGTTGTACGTTTTGTACCCGTAGACGGCCACCGCCGGTTTCCTTACTGGCGGCATCATTCCGAAAATCTTTCCGGGGCATCGGGAGGGTAGATTTACGCCTCTCGGAAAAGAAATGGGCACCGTCGGGTTGTATGTGTTCGTACCCCCAGACGGCCACCGCCGGTTTCCTTGCCGGTGGCGTTATCCCGGAAATCTTTCCAGGACCCCAAGAAAGACATGCGGGGGTCAGATAAAAATTCGTAAAGCTGGTTGGGAAACTTTTGAGTTTCCACATAAAAGACCCGACAGAGGGGTCACGACTGAACCGAGTTTGACTGGGCCGGGTGGATTCACTCGGCCAGGAGGGCAGCCACCGGTACCTTCGGATGTGTTTCCGAAGGAATGGTACCCGGGTCTACCCTCTGACCGTTTCCTTGCGTAGGAAAGGCGTTATGTGGTTGGGGCCCGAGAAAACATTGGAAGGACGTACGTAAAAACGGCGAGGGTGGAGGAGCTCACCTACAGGGGGGTCATCGACGGGGATCAGAAGTACTCGCTTCGGTGCGGCGAAGGGACGTCGAGGCTCCAAGCTGCTTTCCTCCTTCAGAAATCTCTGTTCTCTCATTCCTTTCGTTCTAGCCTCCCTCTTTTGATGCAGGGGGGTCGGCCCTTTTATAAACGGTTGCCTTCCTTCTTTGGGCGCACCCGAAGATGGAAGGCGGCGTGATTTCGGGTTTGATTACGCGGTCCGCGTAACTGATTGATTTGACTTGCCGTTTGGGTAGTCAACCAGTAGCCGCCAAGTGGTAGGCGAAAGCCGGCTGGCCCCATCATTTTCACCAAATGTGGGTTTTTTGGGGGGATCCGGGTGCCGCTTCCTTGAAGCAGCTTGTCGGCGGCAAGCCGGCTCCATCCCCCTAATTGTGGATTTTTAGGGAATCTGGGTGCCGCACTTCAAATGTTACATATTGAAGTAGTTGCTATCACCATAATAAAAAAATAAAATAATGAATACAATAAATTTATAATCAAAACCTTGATAGGTCCAAGATAGACTTAGTAAAAACAAGTTTGAGAAATAAGCATATTTCACTTGCATAACCTAACAAGAAACTAAAGCCTGTTTGGCTCAAATTATAAGGTGATCGATTATGAAATTGTGTGTTATAACTATAATCTAAGCCAAATAGTTTTGACCTAACAGGTTGTACCCATAATCTAACAATTGATGCAAACATACGATGAACTCCTGGAAACCGTTTCGGGGCATCGGGAGAGTAGACTTACGTCTCCCAGAAAAAATGTGGGGGAATCCGATAAAAACGTGTAAAACTAGTTGGAAAACTCAAAGTTTCCACGTAAAAAGACTCGACGGAAGGGTTGCAGCCGAGCCGAACTCGACCGTGCCGAGTGGATTCACCCGGCCGGGATGGCGGCCAACAGTACCCTTAGACATGTTTCTGAGGGAATGATAGTCGAGTCGGCCCTCTGACCTTTCCCTTGCATGGGAAAGGTGTTACATGGTTGGGGCTTGAGAAAGGTGTCGTTAAAGCATATGGAAAACATCGAGGATGGGAAGGCTTACCTGTAGAGGATCATTGGCGGTGATCGGAAGTGCTTCAGTGCGGCAAACGAGCATCGGGGCTTCGAGCGTTGCTTCTCCGTTAGAACCTCCAGCTGGCGTCTTCTCCCAGTGGCGAGGGCAGGGTGCCGGTCGTCTTCTACATCTGAGCGAAGGCATCTCCAAGAGGTGGAATCGTCTCCCCGAGAAATGGCAGCATCTCTGAGAGAATGGAAGCCATTTTCCCAGCAATTGAAGCCTTTTCCCAAGTAATTTCAGCCTTTTCCCTAGTAATTTCAGCCTGCTGAGTGAGCTAGGAGGCTGCTCCTTTTATAAGGGGTCGCCTTCCTTCTTTGGGGTGCCCGAAGATGGAAGTTGGCATGATTTTTGGTGCGATTACGCAATCTGTGTAATGGATTGATTTGCGAGATTTAAGCAATCAATTCCTGTCGTATCTCCCTAATTGATTCGGCTTACCTTTCTGGGTAGTTACCCGGCAGCCGCTACGTGGCAGGTGGAAGCCGGCTGGTCCCCCGAACATTTGCGCAAATGGAGTTTTTTGGGATCCAGGTGCCGCTTCCTTGAAGTGGCTTGCCGACGGCTAGCTAGCTAATTCCCCCAACCTCTTGCGCAAATGAGGTTTTTGGGGATCCGGGTGCTACTTCCTTGAAGCGGCTTGTCGGTGGCTAGCCGGGTAATTTCCCCAACCTTTTACGTAAAATGGGGTTTTTTGGGGATCCAGGTGCCACTTCCTTGAAGCGGCTTACCGGCAGCTAGCTTGGTAATTTCCCCAACCTTTTGCGTAAAATGGGGTTTTTGGGGATCCGAGTGCCACTTCCTTGAAGCGGCTTGCCAGCGGCTTGCCAGCGGCTAGCCGAGTAATTTCTCCAACCTTTTGCGTAAAATGGGGTTTTTGGGGATCTGGGTGTCGCTTCCTTGAAGCAGCTTGCCGACGGCTAGCTGGGTAATTCCCCCAACCTTTTACGTAAAATAGGGTTTTTTGGGGATCCAGGTGCCGCTTCCTTGAAGCGGCTTGCCAATGGCTAGCCGGGTAATTTCCCCAACCTTTTGCGTAAAATGGGATTTTTGTGGATCCGGGTGCCGCTTCCTTTAAGTGGCTTGCCGGCGGCTTGCCGAGTAGTTTCCCCAACCTTTTGTGTAAAATGGGGTTTTTAGGGATCCGAGTGCCGCTTCCTTGAAGCGGCTTGCCGGGTAATTTCCCTAACCTCTTGCGTAAAATGGGGTTTTTGGGGATCCAAGTGCCGCTTCCTTGAAGCGGCTTACCGGCGGCTAGCCGAGTAATTTCCCCAATGTTTTGCATAAAATAGGGGTTTTTGGGGATCCGAGTGCCGCTTCCTTGAAGCGGCTTGCCGACGGCTAGCTGGGTAATTTCCCCAACCTTTTACGTAAAATGGGGTTTTTGGGGATCCGGGTGCTGCTTCCTTGAAGTGGCTTGCTGGCGGCTAGGTGGGTAATTTCCCCTTTAGAGTTTGCTTAAGCATGGGGTCAACACATAGGATCACTCTAGGTAAGGTATCCCCCTTAGACTCAGTCGCAACATTGTTAGGTTATTCAGCTTGCCAATAGCACGTGGGGAGGGCTAATAACATTCTTTTATTCAGTTTTTATTTCCATCTTCTATTTTTTAAAGGAAAAGAATAGCAAAAAGAAGAAAATGAAAAAAAATAGAGAAAAATGAAGAAGAAGAAAAGTCAGTGGCTAGAATCCTTCTTCAATGGAAAAAAAAAAAGGTTACTTGT
The DNA here is from genome assembly GCA_024699675.1 of Amphibolis antarctica. NCBI lineage: Eukaryota > Viridiplantae > Streptophyta > Magnoliopsida > Alismatales > Cymodoceaceae > Amphibolis > Amphibolis antarctica. The sequence continues at coordinate 23,522 of JAMKPZ010000838.1, forward strand.
TACTGAGTCCTGAAAGCATACGGGACTCCTGTGTAGGGGAAGGGTAGATTTTAGGATTCCATTGGTTGTTGGCAGTCCTATACCCGGCTTGTTGCGATTGACCAAGTATCCCCTCTCTTCAGGGCTTGGCAACCCATCGAAGTTTGCCAATACAACCAGGTGTCGGGACCCATTTGCCGACACCCACTCTCCCCTTTTTCTCTAGTCGTAGGGCTTGACATCCCAACTAAGTCATCAAGATAGGGCTTGGCTTCCCTCACAAAAGACCCACTAGCAGCTGCGTCCTCAGCAACATTAGGCTTGGCATCCTGCTGAAAGTCGCTTCCACACCCGAGTTCCGTTGCCCACGTTTTTGGAACCCACACTATTCTATCCATTATCTCTACACCCCTTAAGCAAACTTGTTAGGAAGCATCAGCATAACTATGAGCAGAAGGAAAGCTTTTAGATCTCTCCTCTAAACTTGTCTTTGTCGCCTTAGGGTCACTTCCATTGGACAAAGGAACCACGTTTACGAAATCCACTTGCATGAATGTCCAGTAGTTCCTTTTTGTTGTGAGGTGAGCCACCTTTCATTCCCCTATAGGTTCAGATAGCACCATTGGGCTGGAATAGCCACCTTGCGTGGACTCTATCATGGGTAGCCATTTAAAAATCCCCTTACCACATACATGCCACTATTTCAGTCCATAAAACTTTAGCAAGTAGACTTGGCATCCACCACCTTTATAGTACCAATGAGGTAGAATACAGGAGGATTGGCCATAATACAATGTCTCAACACCTTCACACACATTACTACTTGTGCTCATAGATAAGGGGAGGAAATGACACTTCCTCCCCACCTAGGGGGACTAATGTGCGAATAAGTGTGTAGGTAAATAAGCAAGCTGGGTCAATCAACCGACTGCCGCTTATGAGACACGGTTGTCCACAGATAGTTGGCACCTCAGCTATGTCCAAAATCAGGACGCTAACCATTCCTTGCAAGAACGAAGGAGGTCACCCCGTGCATCACCCAGCTCAGATAGCTAGACGCTACTATGAGGGCCCGTGCCAAACGACATGTCACGTGGAGAGATAGCTGGTAGCCGCTCACGAGACACGGCTACCTAGAGGAAGCCAACATCCCAACCACACCCAAAATGAGGACGCTAATCGCATTCTGTGGAACGAAGGAGGTTCGGTCGCACAGTACCCAGCTCAAAGAGCTGGACACTGCTACACGCATCGCATGGAGGTAAGACTGACCAACGAAAGGGAACAGAGGGCTATCTGGTACCAATAGCCGGCAGCCGCTATAGCGACCTGGCTTATGCTGGTAGCCGACATTTCTACCGTGTCGTGAGTACCCTCTCCGTATCACTCCCTCGTACTTTACCATAGGATATACTCATATACACGTGAATATTCTTATGTGTAGAATCCACACAGGAAATATATTTTTTGAAAAAAGATAAATTGCATTATGAGTAATTTTCTCCGATTACAGACAAGGAAAAGTGTAGGGTACAAGTGGTCAATCCACGTCGCTGTCCCTCCGATTACACACAAGTAAAACCAACCAATAGTAAAACAACCTCTTTCAATCAAAACAAAAAAAAATCACCTTGATAGAAGCCTTGAGAAGAAGACTTGAACTTTGGCACCTTCAAGACTTTTATTCCAACGAATCAGCAATGAGCTTCAGAGACCAATGGATGTGAGTGTGTGCGTATGTAGAGATTGATGTTAAAAGGTTTCAGAAATGGTCTATAAATGTCGAAAGCCATTTCTATTTATAGGCTCTAAATGTGATTAACAACTAGTTTTCAGACAAAATCAATATAACTGTTGAGAACTCACCTCTACAAGTTTTGATGATGTCAAGCATGAAGACATGAAGGAACATGAAGTCATGAAGATTGGAAATAAAGACATGAAGTCAAGTCAAAAGCAAGAATCTAAGACAAAGTTTTAAGAGAAAGTCAAGGCGAGGCGAGATAACTAAAAAATGAAGTCATGAAGGATGAGAATCATGAGGTGATGAAGACATGGAAACACAGTGTACCTCAAGATTCAAAGATGAAGAGAATGAAGAAAAGTCATGGGGAAGTCATTAAGAAAAAAAGTTTGAACACTAATATAGGTCACACACTTAGAACTAAAGACCATACCTAATACATCATACACAAAAAGAAATGGTATAGCAAAATTAAAATTCATTATAACGATTTTGTGCACCTTGAAACAGAATTTAAGACCATACCTAATAAATCATACACAGAGAAAAACAATATAATGGAATGAAAATTCGTTATAACGATTTTGCCACCTTGAAATAGGACTTTTCGGAACATGAAATAGTTATCCAATTTATTCTCCATTTTTTTCTGTAATGTTCTTCTAGGAAGAATTTCACTCTAGGAAATTTTGAATATCTTTTTTTTGAAAAACGAAATTCCAAATTTATGAACTTAAAATTTCGGTTAACCTATTTTCAAAGATCTAGAACTTAGATTATCTATTTCCAATTCAATTTTCAATCTACCTAGAAATGGAATTCTGAATTCAATTTTGAATATCCGTTTCCACATTTTTCACTCTAGTACTTTCCACACAACAAATTGTTATTCCGAATCAATTGTCCAAACTTGGAAAAAATATGACTATTAGAAAAAGTTATAACGATCATGAAAAATGTTATAATGCTTTAATCAATTAAGGAAAGTCAAACTAGTCATTTAAGCCTAATTAGCCTATAAATACCCCTTGATTTTGAGCTAGTTTTTAACCCATCTCCTAGCATATTATTTCCTAAGCTTCAAGGCATTCTTGCAAGTGGTTTTAAGCACTCATTGATCAATTTTTTTTAGCTTTGCACGTGTTTTGATTCTTCATCTCTCATACTCACACTAAGCATTGCAAGAGCATTGGTTTACTCATTTTGATTTGGGTTTTTCTCTTTTGATTTTCATTGGTATGTTAAGTTTCCACATCAAAACTCAAGTGGGAAGGTTGGTTTAAGGATTCTACCTCAAATCCATAGGTTGGTTGAAGTGTTATACCTTAAACACTTGGGATTAGACCTTAAACCCTTATTGTAAGTTGGTTGGGTGTGCGACCTTAAACACTTGTTTTGTAATTGCTTTAATATAATGGACTTAGATTTAGGCTCAATCTTAAAAAGCTTGGGGATGGACGTACCCATTTGGGGAACCACTTAAAAAGTCTTGGTGTTTTTACTCTCTTATAGTTTTGATTGTGCTTGTTGATTCCAAAGTTATTTCATACAAATTTTTGATATGCTATTCACCCCCCTCTAGTGATCCGATCTGTACTTTCAATAACGTTTCTCTAAATTATTATAACAATTTTGCTAACAATATTATTTTTCTAGTATATATAATAATACAAATCGTTATAATGTTCATTATTCTAATCCACATTCTAGAAAGCTCTGTCTGAAGAAATTATCAGATTGTTACATCGTTAGGGCTTATTGTATAATGAAAATCAGTAAAAACTGTTTTATGGGTTTCATCAGGAATGTTCGTTATAACAATCCACAAGTCATTATAACAATTTTCTTAAATGTCTAATTTAATAAGTTCAGATTATCCAAGATCATATTTCTAAAAGAGAAGGTTTTTCTTAAAATTTTCCTAAGTGTCAGATCAAATCCAAAATCATTATAATGTTTTGTCAAATCATTATACCAATTTTCTTAGGTGTCTTAATTTTTTTGAAAGTCGGAATTTCCAGACATCTAAGGCTTTCTCTGAAGATGAGAAGTCAAGGATTTTCCTAGGTGTCTTAATTTTTTTGAGGTTCAGAATTTCTAGATTTCTAATGTTTTTTTCTGAACATGTGGAATTTTGTCAAAGAATTAAATAGAAAATCATTCTAATGAATGAAAATTTTGTTATATTAATTTTTGGAAGAATAGATCTTAAGTGTTCCAGTACAAAATGTTGTAATGATGGTGAATTTCATTACACCATTTTGGTTTGAGTAATTTTATTAGGTATAGACTTAAGATCTAAGTGAGTGACCTATACTAGTGTCCAAACATTTTTGAGTACACACACACTAAAGCCTTCTTACCATATTCATTCATCTCAGGATCATATAGCAAATTTGTTGGAAGGTTCTTGAAGGTGCTGAAGCTAAAGTTCTCATCTCAAAGCATCATTCAGGGTAATTTCATTCTATAATTGTGTTGTAAAGAGGTTAATTTTCTATGGTTGGCTTTGCTTGTGTTTGACCAAAAACATAAGTGGTGTGCTCCAAGTATGGAGTTTTAGTTGAAGAGTTGCACCAAAAACACTCAGAGTGTGTTGGTTGAGAAGTTGTACCAAAAACTCCTATTGTAGTTGGTTGGATGTTGTACCAAAAGCACCATTTGTAATCATTTATAGTGATTAGTGTAGGTTCAAGCATTGATTGCT
>JAMKPZ010000839.1:0-71922 GCA_024699675.1 Amphibolis antarctica
CACAAGTGGAAGGTATTAAACACTCCACGCACTCAAATTCCTTAGCTTCTTGGTTATCCTTAATAGGTTGATTGCTTCTAAGTGTCTAAAGGTGCTGTGATGCTATCTTAGGGTTAAGTGCACAAGTGGAAGGTATTAAACACTCCACGCACTCAAATTCCTTAGCTTCTTGGTTATCCTTAATAGGTTGATTGCTTCTAAGTGTCTAAAGGTGCTGTGATGCTATCTTAGGGTTAAGTGCACAAGTGGAAGGTATTAAACACTCCACGCACTCAAATTCCTTAGCTTCTTGGTTATCCTTAATAGGTTGATTGCTTCTAAGTGTCTAAAGGTGCTGTGATGCTATCTTAGGGTTAAGTGCACAAGTGGAAGGTATTAAACACTCCACGCACTCAAATTCCTTAGCTTCTTGGTTATCCTTAATAGGTTGATTGCTTCTAAGTGTCTAAAGGTGCTGTGATGCTATCTTAGGGTTAAGTGCACAAGTGGAAGGTATTAAACACTCCACGCACTCAAATTCCTTAGCTTCTTGGTTATCCTTAATAGGTTGATTGCTTCTAAGTGTCTAAAGGTGCTGTGATGCTATCTTAAGGTTAAGTGCACAAGTTTGTGTATAAAAGTTGAGATGAGAACAATGGATCTAAGTAGTGCTTCTAAATGTAGCCTAACTCCTGTGTGTAAGTGGCCAAGTTAGATTAGCAAACAAACAACATGTGGAAATCCAAGTAATAAAAGGTGCAAATATGATGCATGCAATGTAAGTGCGTGATCAAGTATAAGATGCAACCAAGCAAGAAGCAAACTAATGGATCAACAAGTTAACCAAGGTTGGTTGAAAGTGTATTTTAACTTGGGGGAGAGTAATCATGGTAGGCCTCCATGTAATACCCAAATGATCTAAGAAGTTGATTTATATATCTTAAGATTAAGTGTATTAGGTTCTCACTTTGGTCGTACCAGTCTAAATGAGATGTGGGGTGAGAAATAGATATGAAAGAGATGAGAGAGATAAACTTATGGGACTTGGAGAAGAAGAAAATGCATGTTTCTACCTTATATGGCATTGAAGTTAAAATGATTATCCAACTTTAAATGGAAGAGGAGGGGAGAAAACGATTTTGACCAAAATCCTTGTAAGGGAAGAGAGTTGTAGATGAGATGAAGAAGATATGAAAGGTTTAGATGAAAGTAGATGAGAAATGCAAGATAAATAGGTCTATATTGCATCTAAATCATACCTACATAAAGTGGGAGTATGTTTGGATTAACATGTTAGTAGTATATTATGATCAATGTTTCATATACCAGTATTGTATTAAAGATTGGTCGTTTGAAAAAAAGGAAATGTATTGAGGATCATATCAGTGAAAACTCAAATTTCTAACTTAAAAACTCAGAAACAACATAAATCAAGATATGATAAATATACAAAAACACTTGAATAAATTTTCTATGTATATCATGCATAAAATGTCAATTGAATATAGATATAGTAGTCATATATTCCATGATCTTCATAAAAAAAAATTTATGGACTATATGATTTTAGAATAAATTATAAATTTTTATTCCTACAATATAGTTAATATCTTTTTAACAAAATCTCACTTGAATTAATTAAAAAATAAAAAATAATGTTTGTAAGAATAGAAAAGATGTTGAACATAGGAATGCTATTCATATGAAAATATAATTTTTTGAAGTATTTACAAAAATATCATGATTATTTGTGATTTTGTAATGCTTCTATCATTTTTAAATATAATTTTATATGTAATATTTTTTGCTTTTTCTTTTTTTTCTCTCTTTTCTTCACTTCTTTTCACTTTTTTTTTTTTTTCTCTTGGGTGGCAAAGCAATTCTAATGGCCATCAGTAGCAAAATTGGGGCTTTTACAAACAATGCACTATAAATAAAATGAGGTAATGGAGATGAGAATGGACTTATGGGAGTATGATATGTTGAATTTGCACAAAAAGAAACCCAAAATGCATTAGATCATCAGTTGTCGAAAAATGGTTGCTTGTTGGAGTTTGGCTAGAGGGATTCAAAGAGGCAGTTAAGGGTTTCAAAGTGCGTCAGATGGGCCTAGAGGGTGATTTGGTAGCTTTTAGGATGATCACATAAGCCAACTTGGTTGAGAGCATGTTGAAATTCAAAGGTTTGTGGTTCGTGTCAGTGCAAAGCAATTGGAAAAAATCATCCCTTATTGAGTGAAATCAAGGGGTATTTATGAGGTTCATTGATGGAAAATGACACCAATGGTTACATTAGTTGATGCCTTGCAATAAAGATGCCATTGTAGGTGGGTATGTGAGAGGTTTGTTATAGAAGGTGACAAACGGGATGAAGACAAAGTTGGTTGCAAGATTTGATATGGTGGTTGGCAGTGGTAGTTGTTGGTAAATGGTCAAGGTGGAGTTGAAATGGAGAAAGACAACACACAAAAGGTTTGCACAGGTTCAAGTGTGATTCAGGTACACCTGAATTGAGAGTCAGTTGTGTGAACCTGCTTGAATGATGCAAGAAGCTTTAAGATGGGGATTGGGTGCATAGAACAAAATCAGGCATTCGGGCATGGATTGGCTTGCAAAATCAAGGTTTGTACGGTTCAGTGTGGATCTGGGCACAAATTGGATTAAGCATGGGATGAATGAGATTGGGATGAGGAATTGAGCACAAGTGTGGTGTGTACAGGTGAATATCTAGGTGCGAGTGGTAGAAAATTTAGGTATTTTTGATTTGATTGTGAAAAGGGAAGTCTGTGCATGTTTGCAGTAATGTTTGAATCATTTATTTTCATGCAAGTTAACTTGTGTTGTTTCAATATTATGTTAGGATTAACATGCTTAGATGTAATAATGGTCTCCTTATTAGCTTAATGTCCATGCCTTATTTCTTTTAATTTTTTTGTTAATATTAGATAAGTTGTGATTGATGATACTAGACTTTAGACATTGTCAAGCTATGATGTTGCAATCTAATTCCGTAAGCAACCTTAAAATGTATTGTTCATCATGTTTACATTAGGTGGACATGATTTAGAAGTATGTAGATCTATCCTTTTATCTTTGTATTTTGTTTTTATTTGCTAGATTAGGTAGTTTATCATTGTTAAGTCTTTATCTTCGATTTTCTCTTCTAAAATTGGGAATACAGGGATATGTTCCTTGCTTCTCACCCCCATTCTTCTCTTAAGGTGACATTAGATCTAAATCTCATTTAAGACTAGATTATCATGCATATTATTTTACCACTTAGCATTTCTCCTTCCTTACCTAATTACCTCTTACATAGGTTTGCATTAATCAAGATCCAATTTTGACCTCCTTAAAAAAAAACATCTAACTGACCTAATGGGCTACTTGATGCTACATGGAGGTTGACCATGAATTCTACCTTCAAGTTTTAAATCATGTAAAATCAAAACCTTAATGATTGGTACTCCATTGGCTTGACATTAGGACATCCCTTAGGCTAGACCTCATTTTTGCTTAATTATGTTTGTTTGGGCGTCAATTTAGTCCCTAACTTAGCCATGAACACACCATGTCCGGGAACACTTAAGCACATTGCACTTAGCTTGACCTTTCAGAATTTCTAGGTTATTTTTGGGAATTCTGCTTTGGTTGTCTGAATTTTTTATATCGGACCGTCTTTTTCCCTTACTTGATCAGATCTTTTTCGGTCAGACCATTTTTTTGCTTCAGTTGATAGAATTTCATCTAGTCAGACAGTGATTTTCTATCCCTATTTTGTCACATTTTTAGCGTCCCATCCCTTTCTAGACTTCCAGTTTATCTCTTGGAATTTCATCTCATTCAATTAGAATTTTTTCAGTTTGAATTGTGTTTTCCCTTTGATTGACCAGTCTTTTTCTAATTAGACCATGTTTGTCAATCATGCCGCAGATGCAGTTTGGCCGAAAAATATAAGGCATCCCTCCAATTGAGCAATTATGTTGTCTAGGTCGCATGACAGACCTAGTGTAAGGGTATTATTGTAACTTCCTGTGTGAAGTGTTGCCTTAAGGAATCTCTATATATTGGGATGAAATTGTTGTAACCTTGTGGCACACACTTAATAGAATAGTAGAGTTTCCTTGTGGTCTTGAATGTAGGCAACTTGCTGAATAATACTTGAAGAAGATGGAGTCGTTACACGAGAATCTAGTTCAAGCTCAGAGGAGAAAAGGATTGTAGGAGGGCTTGTATCTTGCCATCTTGGTGTTAGTCTCTAAATGGGAGATTGCTAGGTATGGAGATTGATTGGGTCCAAAAATGCCATAATTGAACTACCAAACTTTGGTATGACTAGGTTTAGAAATGGTATGACCAGACCTAGACATGGCATGATTGAACTACCAAACTTTGTTATGACCAAGTTCAGAAACGGTATAATCAGGCCACGATGTGGCATAATCGGGCCAAGTTCAGAAACAGTCTGACCATGCTACAGATGTGATTTGACTGAAAAAAATAAGGCACCCCTTTAGCTGAGTGGTTATGTTGTCTAGGTCACATGACAGACCTAATGTAAGGGTTTTATTGTAACTTCTTGTGCAAAATGTTGCCCTACGAAATCTTTATATATTAGAATGAAATCATTGGAACCTTGTGATGCAGACACCTAATAGAATAGTAGAGTTTCTGTATGGTTGTGAATGTAAGTAACTTGTTGAACCATGTAAATATTGGTGTTCTTGTTTCCAAGTTCTTTATCCTCTTCATCCTTTTCTAGTTCTTTGGTGAGTGAGTGTTTGACGGCATTCTCAACATTAGCACCACCCCTGATATCTCATTAACTAAAGATAAACCTCTATTTATAGAGGTTATATAAGAGAAACAAAAAACACAGTATATGGAACTAAACCCACACACTCCTAAACCTTAATATAATATTTTTTATCATAATTATGATACGTTAATATTCAAGTTAAAATTCTGTCATTTTTGGTTGTGTAGAAAAACCTACCTTTCAAATTTAATCATTTTTTGCTACATGTATAAAAACTTAAATTTTAATTTCTATTATTTTCTGTCAGAAAAAAACAAATTCCAAAAAAAAATTGAAATTAATTTCTTTCGTTTTCTTTTTCCATTGCTTTTCACATTTTCCTTGTTTTCTTCTCTGATAGTTTTTGGGAATAGAAACACTCTTTAAGAATGCATTTTTATATGGTGACTTATAAAAATAGGTCCTAATGGAACAATCTTTTGAGTATTAGGAAACTACCATATGTTGCATAAAGAACATCATTTATGAGTTGAAATAGAGTTTGAGAGCTTAGTTTAAAAAATTTAGCAAAACTATGGAAAATGGGGGCTTTAAAAGGTATACTTTGGATCATTTTACTTTCAGTAAGAATTTGTTGACATGATGTGGTTATTGTTATATATGTTGATAATACTTTCATCACACAGTGATTCTACAGTTTTATCGAAGACCAAGAAATATCTAAAATCATATTTTGCTATCAAAACTATGGAAAAACTGATATTTTCTAAACATTGAATTTGCATATTTTGGTGAGAGGTTCTCACTATCTCAAAGAAAGTATGTTTTAGACTTATTAAAAGGGATGAGCCTCTTAAGGTGTAAACTTGAATATACACTAATTGAACAAAATCCCCCTTTTTAGGACGATTTTTCTAGCTTGTTGATGGATCCATGTATATAAAGAAGATTAATTAAAAAATTGATTTATTTGACAATAACTCGTCTAGATATTACATATGTAATAGGACTTCTCTTACAATTTATGCATCAACTAAGAAAAGTATATTGGCAAGGGGTAATATGAATTCTTGTCTATATCAAAGAAGCTTTAGGAAAAGGATTTGTCCATAGGAAAAATAATCATCTCAAAGTAGTAGCTTTCTTTGATTCAAGATATGCAAGAGATAAAGATGAAAGAGAATCTACTTCAGGTTATTACATTTATGTTGGATGTAATTTAGTGATTTGGAGATGTAAGATTTTTAGGAAAATATCCCTTGATGTATTGATATTTTGATGATGTCAAAAAGAATGTAAAGATAAATGCTATGTAATGTAATGAAAAGTGATCAAGCATAAAAGATAAAGCTAAAGAATCAAGGCTAGAAGAATATCAAGACAAAAGGAAAAACAAAACATAAGATAAAGAATGCTAAAGAGAAGGCATGATGAAGATTAAGACAAGATGAAGGCTTAAAGATATCTCAAATAAAGATCAAGACTTAAGACATAAAGGAGATGACAAAAAGATGAAGTCATGTGTGTTGTATTTATATCTACAGGTTTAAATTATTTTTCTCTAGGTATATGATAGTACTACGACATGCATCATTTGTCATACAGTTTATTTAGGTGTTCAGTAAAAAATAGATTAACGATCTGGTAAACTGTCCAGACACTTTCAGACCAATGATCTGGACCACCGAATCAACTATTTTGGACAAACTAGGGCACATAATGTAGGTCAAGGAAAAATGGACCAGTCGTCCAAAGTACTAGATCAACGTTTTTACATTACAAATGGTTTGGTTGGTTAAAGCATCAAGTCCTAATGGTTAAACTATCTGATTTTTCTGTATAACCAATAACTTAGTTTTCATTCACATCACAAAATAGACCAACGATTTAGTAACCATTAGTCTGATTTTGTAATTTCTAGAGACAGTGATTTTTGGACTGAATGAACAGATTAAAGCCTCTTTGAAGGCTTATACTGATTTCCCTTGTAAGGCATGAACATGCATGAACGGACCAGTGAAATGGTATACATTAGTCCGTTCCAGTCATATAGGATAGAGTTTTTCGGACTAGATGAACGGTGTAACATTTCATCTTAATCCTAGTCCAATTTCTCCTAGGGCTCTAGTTTTACACAAAAATGGTTCAACAGTTGAACAAAACATTAGTTTGTTTTTCTTACTCTTGAGACAGTTTTTTGGACTATTTTAATGGTACAATGAATTACCTTTATTTGGTCTGGTGTTTCTAACCATTAGTGAAAACAGACCAACGTTCCAAAACAATGCTATTTTGTTTCTATTGATTTCTAGTGTGACTGTTCTTATAACTCCATATATATCCCCTTAAGTCCAACATTTTAAGAATCTTTGCACTCTAAATCTTTGACGAACTCAATAACTCAAAGTTGCATTCTTCTGCACTGATTGAAGATCTCTTGAAGGCTCTTGTTGATGCTTAGATCCCATTGCATTCATCACATTACATCATTTTTGGCAAGAGCAATTGTAAGTGTGCTAAAATTTCGTGAGTTGTGAATTTGTGTATTGTTTTAGTTTATGTTTCCATCTGAAAATAAGTTCACTCCATAGTTTATCAAGTGGTGGGTTTGAAGAGTTGCATCAAAAAACTCTTGTTGGTTGAAGTATTTGGCTGTGGAGTTCAACTTCAAACTCCAGTGTAGTTGGTTGTATTCTACCTTAAACACATGAATTTGTAATAATTTTTATAATAATTAGTGTAAGTTCAAGCTTCCTAAGCTTGAAGGTGGACCTATTGTTTTGGGAACTACCCAAAAAAATTTGTGTGCTTTAATTCCTATTCATTTGTGTGTGTTTGCTTAAGTAAAATTAAAATCCGCTATTCACTCTCTTCTAGTGGCTCTTGATTGATCCTTACATAAGAAGCAAACTATCATTGTTAGATCAAGTGCAAAAGTGAAGTATGTCTTAGACAATGTGTGAGTTAATGCAGATTCACTCATTTTTACTTGAGTTTGGTTTCATTGTTCAAACACCAATCAAATGCATTATAACAATGGGGTTGTCACATTCATGGCTAATAATCCCACTTTTTATGAGTGGACCAAACATATAAAAGTGAACTGCCATCATGTTTGTGACATGGTGATGTAGTGTTGAATTATTTGCACTATTTTTTTCTCAATCATTCAGCTAGCTAGTTGACATGAATCAGTGAAGTATAAGTCACGGATTTGAATGTAAAAGTTTTCCATATACTTTGTAACAAGCTTAGAATGTTCAATATATATGCTTTGACTTGAGGAAGATTGTTGAAGTTATTATTTTTATATTTTCCTCTTATTGTTTCGGGAGTCTCTTTTATTTCTGGTTATTGGGTATCTGTTTATGGATCCAATATTATAGAAATATATATATTGTAATAGTGCAAATGTAATCAATTTTTGCATCTTCCCTTGAAAACTCTTCTCCTTCAACTTTCTGTGAGCTGCTTCCAAGTGATAGTCTCAACGCCAAGATTGTTGCCTAGCATCAGTTTTTTTGCCCCTGTGCTTTTCAATTACAAATCCTTCTGCTAGCATATTTCAATATTTATGCAGTGGTATTCTAATTACATCACTTGTATCTTTCCTCAACATTACTATTCTCATTTGCAGATTAACTCACTAAAGAACCGAGTGAATATTGCAACTGGTACGCCAAGCAGGTAAATTGCTTGATTGTTTATTGTTTAATCTCCTTATTCGGACGTGAAGCATCCTGCCTGTTCACTACATGCTTTATTGGTTGCTGTACATTACCTCTGGTTGTTCTTAAGCATATCATACTTTGGAAGGTTCTCTAGCACACACTAGCTATTTGATATGCCATGGCAACTTCATGAAGATAACACGTAGTAAATTGTTATTGGTTTCATGATAACTGGAATATATTCATCCAAAACGTTTCAGAAAATTGCTTCCCAAACGAAGTTTGTGTTGCTTTATAATCAACTTCATCACACAAGTCTTCATTTTCATATTATGGAGAGAACAGTTGCCATAGGCTGCCAAATGATTTGCAACTTTTATCATATCAATATCGATCATAGTTGAAGTAGATGCCGTCTCAGCTCTCCTAATGCACTTGCAATCATTTATTTCAGGATTAAGAAGTTAATTGATGTAGATGCTTTAGGGCTTTCCCGCCTAGCAGTTGTTGTGATTGACATGCAAAGAGATGCAAAGGGGTATTCACTTTTTACTCTTCCTCAAGTCAGGTTTGCCTCACCATTTCACCCTATGGTTACCATACGTCAAACAGTCTTTTTAATATACTTGGAACAAATGCAATTCGTCATAAATGCCTTGAAAGATTGATGTATTTTTGGTTTCCTTTGTGCAGCAATGAATTCTGGGGATTATACAAGAGCCATTTTCACCAAAGGCTTGTTCAAGGTAGTCTGCGCATTTGTTTTTATGGTCGGACATCTGTTCTGGAATATGAAAAGATAATTCAATTGAGTGAGTAATGTAATGTTCAAGTAATTGCAATTTTTTGATCATAGTGAAATAAACATGCATTTGTCTATCAAGTCGGTTTGTGTTATTAGAGTTAATATCATGTCATCTTACATTGCTAATGTACTTTTCATCCGCCTAACATGATCAAACTATTGGAATTATATTTCGGATTGGAACCAATGTTGGATGTTTACCAACCAATTATTTGGACTGCAGATTTAAACCACTTTTGATGTTTACAATTGATTGATAATTATCTAATATCAGTATTTTAACTTGCCTACTTGCATTTTACTTTTTACTCTATAAATTACATATGCTAGGTGTTTGTGCCTCTCGGAATTGGGCGGAAAGGAAATAAAATGAATTCATTTCCCAAATATTGTTGTTTGTGCAACTTGGAAATCAAATCCACTGAATCTCGTCACATTGTTCACGCAATGTGTGGGGGTGGAAATGAAACCTTCTGAGCTACACCTTGATTTCTGGGAAAATCAGTTTGACACGTCTCCTTGCCTGTGTACCTGCATTGTTGATCTCCCAACGTGTCGTCGTTCTCCCCTCTCCAAGAACCTGTGTGGTAGCTCTCGCCCTTACGTTGTTGAGCTTGCCACTTGTACGAACCCACGTCGTTGCTTGTCCCCATGCGACTGATCTCCCCTCTCTACGAAGTCGCGTTGTGGCTCTCGCCCTTGCGTCATTGCTCTCCCCCTTGTGTCGTTGCTCTTGCCCTTGTGTAGTCGATCTTCCCTCTCTGCGAACTTGCATTACTGCTCTTGCCCTTGTGTCATCGATCTCCCATCTCCATGAACCTGCATCGTTGCTCTTGCCCTTGTGTCGCCTTGTTGCTCTTGCTCGTCCGTAGCCCCTTGCACGAAGGTTTGCATCCTCTTTTGATCTTGTTATTTCATTAGTTTTCTTTAGATCCTCTAGATTGTGCAAAGGCTTGTGGAATTTCATAGGGTTCCATTAGCCTTGACAAACCACCTTATTGATTTCTACATTTATCATATACTTCCCACTTACCTCATTGTAAGGAAATTTTGTTTTTTCAGATTTCATTGAAGTAGTTGCATTTTTAGTGCCAAACATCATTCTTTCGCTAACATTAGATTTATTATTTGCAACATTTTTGGGCTTTTTCAGGGTGCTTTCTTCTTGAGTGAGTAGCACCAAGTTTAAACTCCAAGTTTGATTTTCTCCTTCAAAACAAGTCATCACCCAAAAATTCCTTTGCTTGTTGTTGATGCATACAATATTACGATGAAGAAAGAAATATATTACTTCCTCGTGCCATGTAGACTTGTAGAGGCTTGAAACACTAAATAACCAGTTTCCTTGGAAACAGTGACTCAACTTTGGGTGGTGCATATAATATTCCTTTGCTTGTTGAGGATGCATATAATATTGTTATATCTCATTATGCATTTGAAAGTTAAAATTACTTGTCCACATAATTGCTATATACATTGATATTTGCATTGATATGTCTAAATAAATTTTTTTTATATTTACATTGATCCTATCTTATTTTTCTGTGAATGACATCAGTTGAAAAAAAGAAAATTAGTGGAAGAGGTTATTTCAGTTGGAGTGCAAAACAAGAGGAGATCATTTTAGAGTTAATATGTGAGGCAATAAAAGAGAGAAATGGGAAAACACCTGATGGCAAGATTAAATTTGAAACATGGGTTGAAGTGATTAAGTTGTATAACAAAAAAAGTGGATTGAACATTCAAAAAAAAGAAAAAGAAAATAGAATGAAAACATGGAGAACAATGTATAAGGTGTATACCAAAATAGGTCATCAAAGTATATTTGGATGAGACATTGTGTGTGGTTATGCAGAAGTCCTTCAAGAAGTGTGGAATTCATTTATTGAGGTTAGAAATAGTTTTGTTTTAAACTTTCTTGTAGAACACATATGATTAAAGTATTGATTATACTTTTATTTTTGTAGTAACATCCTTGAGTGTACACCTTATGTTGGAAAGTTATGTTTAATATATGATCATCTTTAGACAATTTTTGAAAGCAACACAGCTATTGGATCTAGTAGTGTACATGTGGGTGACTTTCAAGGTTGTGTAAATTTAAATGATGATCACATAGATACATATAATTCATGTAGTTATGTTCCTATGACTGATGAACCTGAAGTGCAAGGTGCTTCCTCAACCATAAAAACCAATGATTCATTAAAAAAGGGAAAGCGACCTATACCTCATGTAGAATAGCATGAGGAGTTGGTCAAAACAGTTGAGAATGTTAGTACATCAATTGCTAAATTAGTTGATAATAAAAATGCAGATGCATAAAGAATGCTTAGTGTTATGACTCATATTATAGATGTTGAAAGAAAATTGAAAATAGTGGACAATAACATCTGAATATGCAACTTACATGGATATTGTATTTTCACTTTCATGTCTTAGTGAACAACAAATATTTAAGGCTATTAACCTTTTTGAGAATAAGGGAAAATATTTTCAATTCTTGAATATTCTTGAGGAGATGCGGATGAGCTGACTGAAATTTAATGTGTTATGTAGTGTGTTTGTTATGTGGTTAACTCTTATTGCAAAGTTGTTTGTTATATCTATAATGTGTGAAGTTCTGTTATGTATTGTATTATGTATTATTCTATATTAAACCTATGTTTCTATTGTTTAGGAAGGTGGTGTTATGTCATGAACATTATTAATTTATGTTATTAATTGTATTATGTTGTATATGATGTAGTGTTTCAATTGCTATTATGACTTATGATTCATTGATAATGTTGTTTACATTGAAATGGATGACAATGATAAGCTCAGGTTATTGAGAATGGTAATCCAAAGGCATACCATAACGAAGCGAAGGATGTAGAAGTTGTTAATGAATTGCGTACAGTTGTTAATACAGATAGGAAGTTCAGAATTAAATGTGTCTTCCAATGTTATAAGGAGAATTTATAGTAAAGAAGGTGCGGAATACGTGCAAAAGTAGTTAGATATTTCAGATCTACAACAAGCATACAATTACAGAAAGATTTATTGTATGAGTCAAAATGTATTCTTTCAATTTTACAATTTATTAAAACAAGAAAGGGTCGTGTTGGATGGAAAAAATATTAGTGTTGAAGAGAAATTTGCCATGTTCTTGGTTACAATAAGACAGAATCAAAGATATGGAGTATTAATGGAACATTTTCATTGATTAGGGTAGAGAATTAGCACATATTTTAATGAAATGTTAAATGCTATATTGAAATTGAGACATCTTCTTTTAGGTAAGTCGACATCATCAACACTACCTAGAATTCGTAATGTTTCAAATGTGTATTTGTATTTTAAGGTAAGTATTTTATAAGTGTATTCAATTATTTGCATAATATATATTACTAACACGTTTTTCTATAGAATTGCATTGAGGCTATTGATGAGACATGTTAGGGCTACCATTTATGGAGAACAAAATGCAAGATATAAAAGGTGAATTATCTCAAAATGTATTTTGACATAGAAATTGTGTATGTTCTTAGTAGATGGGAATGATCTATTATTGATGTATGGATTTTGCAAAATGCAACAAGTCGACCAAATGGTTTAAAAGTTCCTTTAGGTACGAAATACATGACGTAGTTAAATGTAGGTGAAGTTTAGTTAATTGCAATTTTCTTTTTATTTTTGTTTTGTAGGGAAATTTTATTTAGTTGATATAGGATATCCAAATCAATCAGAATTTATTTACCCATTTCGTGGAGTTAGATATCATTTGAGTGAATATGATGCAAATCGTCTTCCTTCGAATGTAGTTGAAAATTTTAATTATAGACATTCACAATTACGATCAGTAATTGAGCGAACATTTGGCGTACTACAGTATATGTTTGCTATATTGTGGGATTACATGTCATTTCCTTTTGAAATTCAAGCAAAAATTGTCCTAACATGTTGTTTAGTACATAACTTTATTTGTATAGCAGATTAAACAGATTTACTTGAGGATCTTGAAGATAATATTGTTGATATAAAAAGTAATGTTGATTCAACTGGCATGATGTTAATGAGCTTAAAGGTTATAATGTTGAATCAAGTCAGGAAGGACATTGCAGATAAAATGCGTGAAGAGATAATAACAATGATGTGGGTAAATAGAAATATGTGATTTTCATTTGTAGAAAGACTTGTTTATTATTTCAGACATTATTGCAGAAAGACTTGTACATTATTCCTTTAAAATTTCTATTATTATTATTATTTTATATTATAATAATATTATTTAAATTACATGAAATAATTATTATTTAATTTAATTCTATTCAATTTTGACATGTGCATAAATACGAATGTTCTTAATTCTGTTCAATTCTAACATATACAAAAATAGTTCTATATCAAAATTCATTTTATTTTAATTTAATCTCGTCACTGAAATTTCGTCAATTCATTTCATTTCATTTTTGCGTGTACAAATGGGCCCATGGTGTAATTTTCACTAGTTATCAGAAAAGGAGTGCATATTTGACACTTGAAGTATTTAATTGTGAACCTCTTTTGAAATGAGATTGAGATAATGACCGATACTTTTTTGTTTTTTTCAAAGAAAAGCCGAAGTAATCAAAGTGATAGGTGAGATCCCTTCAAAATGCATTCAATAGGGTTGATTATTTTATGCTTACTCCAATGAGGTGTGTAGAAATCATGAGTAAATATAAGGCAATGTGATATTCTGATTGAAGAAAGGTGTTAAAAAGTAAAACAAGAAATATGTACATAAGCCGCTCCTTCAACAGTCCAACTGGTAGACAATGTGATTATAGGTTATAAAATTGTAGTAGACAAGCATACTATAATTTTGTTACATTAAACATCTTTGAATTTTAAGCCATTCATTTGAATACATGTAGGATAATATTTAAATTCCAAAACAAATAATTTATAACTACTTAAGGATAAGGCCTGTTGGAGTCCAACCAAAGTTTGAAATAAGCTTTTTAGGTATGCATAGGGAGGAGGTTAGACATCTTACACGCTTAACTTATTGGTCTCTCAAGTAGTTTAATAGGTGTTAATGTATATGATGTACTTATGTAATTGTAAAATAAAACAAACGAACATTTAGGCCTTTTGAAGCCCGGTAAGGAATGGACCTTTGGGCCTAAGAAAAAAGTAACTAAGGAAGCCTATAGAAAGTTGTGCAAACATTTTCACACTTGTGTGGTGGTGGGTTGAAAATAAACCTAGGTGGACTTATTCTAAGTGGGCTTATAGACTAAATCTAAAAAATATTTAAACAAAATGAATATAATGCATGTTACGTGAATGCATGAGTTTTTTAAAATTGAAAAGGTTGGAGTCAAAATGCAATAGGAGGCATGTGCGGTTTACGATGTATGAATTGATTAATTAAGATTCCGATTAAAAAATGTCATCACTTATGATGCATGACTTACCATTTCTAATTTGCCTCTTGATTTAAATCAAGGTGGACGATACACTTTATGTGATCCATAACTTACCTTACTAAAATATCCCCTAATTTAGATTAGGGTGAAAACATGTAAATCTAGTGCCCCAAATAAACAAGCACATAACAGAAATGCAATAAACGTGGTAAACAAGTACTTAAAGTGTAATATAACATACAAAACTAAAATAATTTAGCATTTGACTAAGTGAAGGGCTTGCGTTCTCCATGATCAGTTATATTGACGATGACGATGGACTTACCATTTGTGCCATTGGGTTTATCGGAGTTCGTTAGAGTGCCACCGCTAGAGGCTACTGAAGATGGTCGTAATTCACCAAAGGTCGACATGTAGCTTAGAATGGCGATCCAACAACGCGGATGGGTTTGGCGTATAGCCCAGAGCATCTTGTCTGCTCTTCTCCACGGACTTCGCATGGTGGAGGTCGAAATCATTGCTGATAGGGTATGAGCGGCAGTAGTGTTGTTGAAGCTGAAGAAGGCAATCTTGGATCTTGAGCAAGCCAACAATATAAGGGCAAGGGTTGATGCGGCATGGCATAGGAAAGTTGGTTTGGGGTTCTGTGTGCTTTTGCACGATGGAGGAGGCCAAAATTGTACGAAATTGTAAGCAATAGGTGGATTTTTCGATCTACTTTCACTATTGTTTCCGGTTTATCCAGTTTTATTTTTTCGTTCTTTCTTTGTTCTATTGTAATAGTTGGATTATTTGAGGTTGTTTTTAAAGTTTCAATTCTTAGATATGTAATTAATTTTTAGCAGGCAGTCCTACCTGATGAATAATATCTTAGGGTGGATTTAGTAAAAAAAAAAATTGTTGCTGGCAAGGGACGGTCAATGGTGGTGTTGTTGGAGCTGAAGGTGGTGGTCTTGGATCTTGAGTGAGCTATGGATCATCCAATGTGAATTGCTACAATAGGCAGATTTTTTAGTTGGCTTTTGCTACTATTTTCAATTTATCTGGTTTTATTTTTTCTTTCTTTGTTTGTTCTATTATAGTAGTTTGACTGTTTAAGGTTATTTTTTAAGTTTCAATTCTTAGATATGTAATTAATTTTTAGTAGAAATAATATCTTGGGGTGGATGTAGTAAAAAAAAAAAAAAATTGTTGTTGGCAAGGGACGAGCAATGGCGATGCTACTGGAGCTGAAGAAGGCAGTCTTGGATCTTAAGTGAGCTAGCGATCCAAGGGCAAGGGCCAACGTAGCGTGACACAAGGAAGCTCATTTAGGGTTTTCCACATGCTCTCGTGCAGTGCAGGAGGCCAAAATCATGGGTTCAAAGTTTGCCAAAGGCCACTGCTGCCGATTGGAGTTCGACAAGGTTGAAGAAGACAACATTGAATGTCAAGGGAGAAGGGGTTTCGAAGTTTGAATTGCATGGGGAGAATTGGGGAGGCTTCATCCCTTCAAAAAAATCCCCTCTGAGAGGAAAAGAGGGAGGTTTGTAAGGGTCGAAAGAGGGCTCACCAACCTTCCAAGTTTGGTGGTGACTTGAGCTTGCATCGAAGATATGAAAGGAAACCGTGCAAATGGATCAAAGATACTAGAGTGAACTAATGTTAAAGCTCTGCCTGTCGAATGACCTTGGCCATCCGTAGACCTTGTCGTCAATTATTCAATCGGCAATGTGTTCAGGGCATGTTACATTGCCCCCCGACATAGGAGGGGAATCAAGGGTGCGAGAGGGCAGAGATGGCTTCCCACTGTAAAGTACTAATTTGTGTATTTTTACATATTATAATTAATACATTTTATGGTAAAAATTATTATTTATAATGCACTTTAATTAAGTTATGTGTCAATTGCATAGCATGAGTTTTGTTCTTAATTGATGTATAAATGCATAAATCAGTCAACTTATTATGAACTTAGTTTTGAAAGAGACGTTATAGTTATATGTAAATTAGTTATTTAGTAGTTATGTTATTATTATTATTTTAGTAGTGTGTAATTATTTTTATTTTAAATTATTGCTGACATTATTCACTACAAAACCAACCTTACAATTTTTATTATTTAGGTGGCTTGGTTTGCAAATAAAAATCATGTTTAAAGGTAAAACTTGTAATGTGATCATGTGTAGCATGCAAGTATGATCACAGGAGAAGATTTTTTGTAGGAGATGAAGCGACCATCCAACCCTTGAGCTATAAAGCAAAGAAAAATCTTCACATGGGTAGAAATGTCTACCATACTTCTATAAAAAGGTGTTGGACGAAAATCAAATGGTCCTTTTTGATGTCAAAAACTTCTACCTGCAAATAGAGAGTTAACTACTGTTCCATTCTTTGATCTTCCAAGCAAGAGTTTTTGGATTTAGCTCCCTTCTCAGGTGGAGGACTGGAAGAAGGTAATCTATGGGTAACTTGTACTGAAAGGCTCCTGTTCCTTTGCCACCCCTTTCACCGAGTGGAAGGTTTGCACTGAAGGAGACGTCTATTGCTAGTTGAGAAAGAAGGATTGGCAGAAGACATCTTTGCATCTGGTGATTGGAGAGTTCCATTGAAAGGATTATTTATATTCAGTTGAGCTAAAGGGGTAACAGCCTGAAGGGAAACTGGGTGTTGGCATGCATTCAAACAATGAACTCAAGTTCTGCAGTACAAGACGAGCTTAAGGTATAATGGAGGTTAGAGCATTAGAAAGTGACCATTTTGTGCTCAAATATAGCTGTCTTAATCTTTCTGAACCTTGGATGTATTGGTGTAAGAATATATATTTGTATAAATGTGTTTGTTTTGAAGTTCTGTACATATTGTCTTTATTAATGCGTTTATTCTATGAACCTTCGTTGAGCGATGCGTTTGTCCAACGAACCTTTGTTGAGCAACGCGTTTGTTCAACAAACCTTCATTGATGTTCTCTGTAAATGGGTGCTTTTGTATTCAGCTTTTCATCATTCAAAGTTTTTGTATAGTTTTCTTTTGGAGTGTTTTTTAAAGTATTTCCACCATTCAAATTTTCTGCTAATATCTAGCTTCTAACGTACTTTCCTAATAGATTTTTCACTAACTCATTGACAACTAACTTTGTTTTTACTAACACTAACTTTGTTTATTTCAATTTCTAACTGTGGTTTTGTTTGACCCTTTCTAACATTCGATGTTTTTATTAACTTTACTTGTTGTATGTTTATTATTTGGTTCAACTTTTTATGATTGAGCTAGATGACCTATTTTATAAGTGTTTGGTATCTTCGGATACGTACACAAGGTCAAATGAAGCTCAGGAAGAAGATGAACAGTGGCTAGAATAAAGGTGCTTGTTTATAAAACATTGACTCTGTTTTATAGAAATATGTATTTGTTTTTTTTGTATATACGAAGGTGAATGTGTGTGTATGCACTTGTATGGGGATAAAAATGTATGCTCATGTATATACTTAAATATATGGCTCAATGTAAATGTATGCGTATTTCTACATATATTTATATAAATGTCTTATGTGTTAATATATTAATTCATTGTTCAACGAACTTTCGCTAAGTGATACGTTCTTTCAACGAACCTTCGTTGAGCGACACGTTAGCTTAACAGAGTAGGTTCATTGACCTTGTATAGTAAAGTACATTTAAGAATACTATTTTAAATATTATTATAATAATACATAAATTGTAAATAATACTTTGAAATTATTTATACCCTATTCTTATACACTAATGCTTATAAATGACTTAATTATTATATTTTAGATATTTAATTTTCTTTTATAATTCTTGTACAGTATTTCTTTTTATTATACGCTCAACTTATGTCTTTCCATTAATTCTTTACGTCAAGTTCCTTGTGGGATTAACTCATACTCATACACGCTTAATACAATAGGCACTGTGTACTTGGATATAAATGTAAAATTTTAGGATTTCTATGTTATATTTTAATATTTAATTATATTTATTTGTTTATTAAACAAAAACCATGAAACTCTTGTACAAGTTTTTGGCGTCATTGTCGGTGAATCTTCTGTGCCATATTGTTTTTGGTTTTATGCAAGTTAGTATGTATAGTTTAAATGCTGATCATGTGTTTTAGTTTTTTGTTTTAATAGAAAATGATTTTTCTATCAAGTACATTATGTAAATCTTCTATATATTTTAAAGTAACTTATTAGTAATAACATTCTTCTTTTTAGTATTAGTCTTTAGACATACATTTGAATGCTTATGTATTTTTATTAGAATATATATATTTTTACTTTTATTTTTCTTTACTGAATACAATTTTCTTTTTTTTCTGAACTGCTCATAGTTGTAATAGTATAAATCATAACATTTTTTTTATTCTTGTGTACATTTTTGTTTTAGGATAAATTCTCTTTATAGGGTATATACATAAATTCTATGTGTTAATAAGTTCTACCATGAATTTTTTTGTAGATCTTCCTTAAGAAATAAAAAGAAAAAAAGAAAACTGATTGATAGGTGTGCGCATTTCAATTAATACTTTTAGATACTTAATTTCTACATGGATAGGAGTAACTCTTACCATGCAAATATGAAATATGAATGCTCTATTTGTGTGATGAATGATCATGCTGTTGAATTGTGTCCTTTTGCAAATTTGTGGTTATACATCTGCTTTTAATAACTTTGGAGAATCCTATCCTACTAATCTTAATGAATCTACCAGTGCATTTGATAAATTTGCATCACATACCTATGAATTTGATAAACCTGTTGCATCTATTGCTATTAATGAAATTCTTGATTTTACTACAAAGCATGTTGAAACTAATTCAAGTTTAATTAAAGCTATAGAAGCGGTTGAACTAGCTTACCATGAAATAGAGTTAGAAAAAGAGTTTTTGTTAACGAAGGATCAACACTCTTCAGTTTCTACATGTAGTAATCTTTTTGAATTTGATAGTTTAGTTGATGCATGTAGTAATCTTTTTGAATTTGATAGTTTAGCTGATGCATGTAGTAATCTTTTTGAATTTGATAATTTAGCTGATGCATGTGTTACTCTTAGGACAGGAAAATCTATAGAACAACCTACTATACTTGACCCTCCTCCTAAAGGGAAAAATTCTGAAACTATTAAGGAGAAAGTAAATGAAATTAACTTAAATTAGTCTAAGGTTAAAGAGAAAGGATTGTCTGTAGTAGAAAATTTTATTGAACCTGTTGCTTCCATTGTTGCACCTTTTCCTAATAGGTTAAGGATTGAAGATGATAATCTACCAGTGGAGAAAATTAGGGAAATCTTTGAGCAAGTTAGAGTTAATATACCTCTATTAGATGTCATTAGTCAAGTTCCTGCTTATCCTAAATTTTTGAAGGAATTGTGCACTAACAAAAGAAAATCTAGGGTGCCTAAGAAGGTCTATTTAGTTGAAGTTGTTAGTAGTTATTATTTGGAGCTTGTGCCTAAAAAGTATAGTGACCCAGGTACACTTATTATTTCGTGCACAATTGGAGATAGATATTTTGAGAAAGCATTAATTGACCTAAGGGCTGGAGTGAATGTTATGCCCTCCAGTATTTACGTGAGTTTAGGATTGAATGGTTTGCAACCTACCCAAATTCTGATTCAATTAGCAGATAGATCTATTAGAACACCCCTAGGAATAGTTGAAAATATTTTAATTAAAATTAAAGAATTTATTTACCCCATAGACTTTGTAGTTATAGAGAACCAACCTTCATCAGGAAAGGGAAAGCATACACCTTTGATTTTAGGAAGAACCTTCCTTACAACTTCTGATGCAGTCATAGGGTGTTGACATGGATCAATGCAATTAACCTATGGTGATGAAAAGGTTGAATTGAATATTTTTCAAGCTAATCATGAGAGTCTAGGGGAAATTAATAAAAATGATTTAATAGATACCCAATTTATTGATGTTGTAGACAATGGTGAGTGGGAAGAAGATGAACCCACCCATGCATATATTTTTCAAGATCCATACAGTGGTACTGATTTAGAACTTGAATCCTTAGCTAGTGTAGATAGTTCTAATTTTATTGAATTAGGGTCATTTGAATCATTAATTTTAGAGCCAGAAACAAATGAACAACCTTTAGAAAGTGAACCACCTAAATTAGAATTGAAACCTCTCCTACAGAATCTATAATATGCATTTTTAGGAGAGAATGAAACTTTGCCTATAATTATTTCTACGGAACTTGCAACAGAGCAAGAAGAAAAATTGTTAGTGGTTCTAAGTAGATTTAAGGCAACCATTGGTTGGTCCATGACTGATATAAAGGGAATAAGTTCTAGTATTTGCTAGCATAGGATCTATGTGAACAGTGAGGTTAGACTTTTTAGAGATCCTCAAAGAAGACTTAATCTTAATATCAAGGAGGTTGTAAGAAAAGAAATTCTCAAGTGGCTAGATTATGATATTATTTATCCAATTTCAAATAGTGTATGGGTTAGTCCACTTCAAGTTGTTCCTAAGAAATGTGGAATAACCGTAATTAAAAATGATAGAGATGAACTAGTACCAACTCAAGTCTAGACTGGTTGGAGAGTGTGTGTGGATTAAAGAAAATTAAATATTGCCACTTGGAACGATCATTTTCCCTTGCCTTTTGTTGACCAAATGTTAGAAAAATTAGCAGGGTAGGAATTTTACTATTTTCTGGATGGATACTTAGGTTATAATCAAGTTCTAGTAGCATTAGATGATCAAGAGAAGACTACTTTTACATGTCCTTTTGGTACATTTGCATTCAGAAGGATGCCTTTTGGATTATGCAATGCACTAGCCACATTCCAGAGATGCATGACAGGTATATTTTCAAATATAATTGATAGATTTTTAGAGGTTTTTATGGATGACTTATCTATCTCTGGGTCTTCTTTTGACAATTGTTTAAATCATTTGGAATTGGTACTAGAGAGATGCATAGATAAGAGCCTAGTCCTCAATTGGGAAAAATGTCATTTCATGGTTTAAAGAGTAGTTCTAGGCCATATAGTTTCAAAGAAAGGATTAGAGGTGGACAAGGCAAAAATAGATTTAATTTCTGGATTACCACTACCCCAATCAGTCAAGGAAGTAAGAGCTTTTCTTGGGCATGCTAGTTTTTATAGGAGATTTATAAAAGATTTTAGCAAAATCACTTGACCTTTAATTCAACTATTGGTAGAGGATCATAAATTTGATTTTTTAGATAATTGTATAGTAGCCTTTACACAGTTGAAGAATGCTCTAGTGTCAACTCCTATTGTTCATTCTCCTAGGTGGGATTTGCCTTTAGAATTAATGTGTGATGCCTCAGATTATGCAATAGGAGCTGTATTAGGTTAGAAAATTGATAATTTACCAAGAGTGATTTATTATGCTAGCAAGACATTAAATGGAGCCCAATTAAATTATACAATTATTGAAAAGGAATTTCTAGTTGTAGTTTTTGCTTTAGAAAAATTTAGACCCTATCTTTTGGGAGCTCGTACTATAATCTACATTGACCACTCTACATTAAAATATCTTTTAGCTAAAAAGGATGCTAAGGCTAAGTTAATTAGGTGGATTTTATTGCTACAGGAATTTGATTTAGAAATAAAGGATAAGAAATGATGTGAGAATGTTGTAATTGACCACCTTTCTAGGATAGTCACACCTTGTACTGAAATTCTCATTAATGATTCATTTCTTGATGAGCAACTAATGGTAGTAACTGTAGTGTCATGGTTTGCTGACATGGTTAATTTTTTGCTGATAAAGCAAATACCAAAAGGTTGGTTACCTTGAGATAGAAAAAGATTTTTAGTAAGGGTTAAAGATTTTTACTGGGATGATCCGTACTTGTTTAAATCATGTCCAGACTTGGTAGTTAGAAGGTGCATCCTTGATTTAGAAATCTATAGTGTTTTATCATTTAGTAATGACCAAGCAATAGGAGGTCATCTGAATTCAGAAAAAATAGCTACGAAGGTGTTGCAATTTGGATTTTATTGGCCCACCTTGTATAAAGATGTATATAATTATGTTAAAAACTGCATTTCATGTCAACAAGCTGGCAAATTATCAAGGAAAAATATGATGTCACACCTATTATTGAAGTTGAGTTATTTGATGTGTGGGGAATAAATCTTATGGGTCTATTGCCTATCTCTAGAGGTTATTCCTACATATTATTGGTAGTAGATTATGTATTTAAGTGGATTGAGGCAAAAACTACTCACACGTGATTCAAAAACTATTTTGGAATTCATTAGATCAAACATTTTCTCTAGGTTTGACATTCCTGGAGTTATTATCAGTGATAGGGGTACTTATTTCTGCAATAAAAGTTTTGAAACTTTAATGAAGAAATATAGAGTTAATCATAAAATAACTACTCTCTATCACCCACAAACAAATGGACAAGCTGAAAATGCAAATAAGCAAATCAAACAAATCCTAGAGAAGATGATTGGATTGAAGAGAAAAGATTGGGTAGAAAAATTAAATGATGCTCTATGGGCTTATAGGATTGCACATAAAACTGTTTTAGGTATGCCTCCTTTTAAGCTTGTGTATGGAAAAACATGCCATCTTCCTATGGAATTAGAGCATAGAGCTGCTTGGGCTATTAAGAGACTAAACTTGGATTTAGAAGTAGTTGGGGTTAAAAGGAAATGGCAGATGATTGAATTGAAGGAGTTTAGAAGAGAGGCCTATGAGAATTTAAGAATAGCTAAAGAAAAGATCAAAACTTTTCATGATAAAAATATTAACAGGAAAGAAGTTTTAGTAGGGCAACAAGTATTATTATATAACTCTAAGTTGCACATATTTTCTGGAAAATTTAGATCTAGATGGATCAGACTTTTTGTGGTTAAGCAAGTGTATCCCCAAGTGTATCCCCATCGGGCAGTTAACATTGAAAATGAAAAGAATGGGGAATTATTTAAGGTCAATGGCTATCGACTTAAAATATTTTTGAATAATAGACAAGGAAGGGAAGATCTGAATTTAGTAGAACCTGTATATAATTCTAATTTGCTTAATTCTTTCTGTTTTTGACAAGTTTAACTAAATAGGACGTGTGTGCATCTAGTTCAGTGTGATTGGGACATCTGTGCGCCCATTTCAATAAATTTGTGCAGTACATTTGTATATGTTTAAACTTATTAGTTGTATAGGATCTGTAAATACTAAATTTCCATGTTATTTCATTTATCCATGCCTTATGTATTTGGCTAACATTTGTTGTGTTGTAGGAGACAATTATATGCTCCCTATTGAATGGTAGGCTTAATGTCATAAATGTTTTTGTGTTGAATGTTTCATTTATTACAGTTCATGCACTTTGGTGGGTAGGCTAGAGACAAACACCAACGGGCTGATTTGAGAGGAAATTCACCAATTTGTGAACAAGAAAGCAATCCAACACTATAGGAAAAATAGTTTTTTTTGATGTCCCAAAAATCCCAAAAATCGTCACAAATAATGTATTTGTGATGGTTATTGTGACGATTAAAATTGTAGTAATAAAAGTCATTAAAAAAAATTTGTGACGGTTAAAAAAATTGTCACATATAGTTTATTTGTGATAGTCTAAATCGTCACAAAAACCCATCATAACGGTTACAAATGATCATTAAAAAATTTTCAATGACCCAAAAAAATGATACTTTGTGACGGCTAAAATTGTCACAAATAATTGGGACGGCCAATAAAACCGTTACAAATAATATTAAAAAATAAAAAATATTATAATAATCTATTAAAATCCTATAATATTATTCACGTATTATTCATGTACCTATAATATTCTTCATACATGAAATAATTTTTTTTAAAATACATTCTACATACCAAAAATTCATACACATTCACACTTACTTTTTCATGGATAAAATGAAATATCATTTTACATGTCCAAAAGTATATACATTATCAATACTTAATAACCATACAACATATTCAACATACAATCAACCCTACAAAAAAAGTAATTACAATTTAATAATAGAAATTCCTCTACTCCTAATAGAACTTTTGTCCAATGTAATCAAAAGTTTTGCTCCATACTATCAAAACTTCTGCCCATCCAACAACAACAAGAGGTGTCAAGCAATCATAAAAATGCAAAGTTTAATGACTTTTCACCTAGTCTTGAAAATAATAACATGGATAAAACACACTTCTCCAACAATAATACCAATATACATACATTAAGATGAATAATATCAGTAAAATAAATTAACATCTGCTTCAAGGAAAAAAATCTTAAACTTGTGTGCTCAAACCTTTCATCATATAGACAAAAGTAGGGTGTCACTATTTTTTGTAAACTAGAACCCTTCCATGTAGAGAATTCCTTTTGTGAAAAGTAGGGGTCAGATTAACAATACAAAGCGTTAAGGTTAATTTCACCATTGTCTAAAAATGTAGAATAACAAGTTTACTCACACCACTATTCCATGTAATGCAAGAAAAAACTGATAATAAGAAAACACCAAGATTGTATAAAGCTCAGAACTTTTCTAACAAGCAATCTCCCATTTTTAGTTACACACCCAAATAATGAAGACCACATTGCAAGGTACTACATTTAAGGACTTGATACAAGTTCAACTGTATGAAAAAAATGTATGCTTGTCCAATCAATACAAGTACACAATTTTCCTATCACAACCATCACTATCGTTTCATGTATCAAAGCTATTAATCTGTTACCAGACAAATCAATTACGTAATAATGGATAACATTATACTACTTGGTGGCCCAAGTCAATTTTAGGTTCATAATACAAGACATCAACCTACAGAAAAATTCAAATGGCTCTCTTCTTGATTCAACTTTTCTAACTTGCAATGCCAAATTGCTGATTCATGGGGAATATCAGATATGAAAAAATAAATACAAAATTGTAAATGCCTAGCATATTAGGTGCACTAAAGAGTAGAAATAGATGGTTAAATGACATCTATCATAAACAAGGTTCCTTCAATTAGAAACACTATTAAAAGTATCACATTTCAATAATATGAACATAACAATCAAGGTGATGAGGCAAACAAAATTTGAAGAAAAAATGGCAGGTTTCGTGAAACATGATGTTTGACCGTGAGGATTTCCACTATAATTAAATTATCTTTAGTTAAAAACGAATATGATAAGTATGCATAACAACCACAGAACTGCCAAACATTTCAAGGACACATCAATAGACCAAGGAAACAACCATCAAAGACATTCATTTTGGAATTTGAACACTTACTTTGATGGATGTGTTGAATCAAGATGCATGGTAACAGGTCCATCATTTACCAACTGAACCTTCAAGTTCAAAAACTAAAAGATGACAACCGATCATGTGAAAGAAAAAGCTAAATTCTATTGTTATTCTATCAGAAACCAATAATAAACAAGTACCTTCATCATTGCTCCAAACACACCATCTGAATCAAGAAAATAACGCACAGTCAATACTATGACTGAATACCAAAATGGAACACCGCAAGGAAATATTAAAGTTAATCGAACACCAACAACATCCAAACTTCTCAAGCATATAATTTTCAGGGAATTTTCCTGGCAGCCTACGTACAAATGTATAATATGAATTGGAAACCATGATTATGAGAAAATAATCCATAAAGTGTGAACTTCACAACATCCAAACTCCTTGTATCCTTTTTGCAACCTTCTACATAGGTTATTTGCTAGAATTAAACTTATACCATGAAGTGTGGACTTACAAAAATTAACAAAGTTTTCCTCCTTTATGGCATTAAAATTTTCTCCCATAAGTGTTTTGTGTGCATTAATTGGTGAGCAATTTTTTAAGGAATAAAACAAGCAAAACATCATTCGATTTAAAACATTTTTTAATTGATGAACCAAACTGACTTGCTGCCCAAACTGAAGATGCCCAAACTGACCAAACTACGAGGTCATGCAACAATAATAATTATCTTCATTTAGGTTCCACCTACAACAATAATAAACAATAACACAAAAATAAATATCATTCAAATTTTAAGTAATAAATTAATTATAATAGCAATAAATATACTTACTGAACTACGAGGTCATGTAATATTAGATCCTATTACATTCCCCATTCTCTTATTTCTTTCATATGGCTGTAATAGGGGTACATTATAATTCAAAACAACTTTAATTACAACTTCACACCATCTTAGGCGTAGAGAAGTTCCCTCAATCCTTTTATTGAGATCTTCACTTAATAACATTCCTCTAACTAAGATGGATGTGTCATTTGTAATTTTACATGGTATATATTGCCCTTACGAAAAAATATTTAACAAAAACATTGTAATATAAACATCAATAATAACATAGAATTTTTAATACCAATTTACCTCATGAATGGGTGTTTGAGATGATGACGGTTCACATTGATTAATTGACACTTAAATGATGCCACGTGTCTATTAAAAAAGATGAAGGATTAATATTAACAAATATATATGATTATAAGATAACTTATGTAATAATATTTATCTAGTATTACCCGTTGGAGAAGTAATTCTTGCATATATTTTATTTGACTTCTCATTTCAGCCATTTTCGCTTCGAATTAATGCATTTTATTACGTTTAGTTTCCTTTTCATTGTCATCTACTAAAATATAATGTTTAGTGGATGACTTACATGTATTTCTACTTAGTCATCTGCCATAATTACATTCAGGCTATCAGCCATTCTGTATGACATGAAATGTTAAATACAAAATCAACAATAATTTTTAGGTGTAGAAATATATGTGTAAGTCTTTTAGTATATTCGCTCACACAATATTGCTATTACTTCTAGATTTCTGTATGTTATATATTTATTTTGTTTATCTTATTTATTTATAAGTCTATTGCAAGTTGGATACTCCAACTTAAGGGAGAATGTTAGAGTTAAGTGTATATTAGGTTGTGTTGCGAGCTTAGTTTCACATTGATTAAGTATTAGATGTTGTCTTCATCTAACCTATATATAAAGAGGTCTTATGTTTACGAATGATATGTGCATCTAATATTCTACCTATATTCTTATTTCTTCACAATATTCATTTCTAATTTTGCAGATTTGGTAATTCTTAGTAAATGAAATTCAAGTAGATATACAAAAATACCAAAACTGACACACACTCATTAGAAGAAATAAAAAAACCCAAAAGAAGATCTAAACTTAAATGGAAAAGCTCACACTCACTCAAATGCCACCTAAAATATGCAATTTTGTGCTCACTAACGGCTCCCAAGGGTTGGTTGTAACAAAATGTAAAACTTTAAACTACAAAATACTAAAAGCGCCACAAATAAAGTTGCACAATTCAACCAATCTGCAACAAAATCACCACTCAAATTTCTTAACACAAATCAGTAACCTTAATTTATGGCAGCACTGAAGTTTCCGCAATGAAATAAAATATGCAATTATGTGCTCACTAACGGCTCCCAAGGGCTGTAACAGAATGCAAAACTTTAGACTACAAAACAGTAACCACAAATGAAATTGTGCACCACGAAATTCCTTCTAAAATTAATACTAAAAGCACCACAAATGAAGTTGTGCAATTCAACCAATCTGCAACAAAATCACCACTCAAATCTCTTAACAAAAATCAGTAACATTAATTTATGGCAACACTAAAGTTTCAGCAATTAAAATCTGCACTTATAAGAATGAAATCTGTATTGAAATTAAAATCTCATTCAAAACTAATACATTCATCAAATAACACTAAATGACACTTGCATGAACATCGAGATTTCCATTAATGCCAATAATACATTAACCACAAAAATGGACAACTGCAGAACTTAAAATCATACATCTAAAATCAACACAGAAATTAATCTCGAGGTGCTAAACGTGTAATTTCACAAATCTTCATGACTTTATGAAAAGAAGAACAAAATAGTGGAATGAGTGATACAAAGATGCAAGATTGAAGCAAAATGATCTACAAAATAGTGATACAAATATTAGTAACTTATCAACTTAAAAAAAAATGGAAAATATAGATCTACATGTAATAAACTACAAAAATAGTTTAAGATCTACCAAACATACGAAAGAACTACTAAAAAACTACAAAACAATCATGAAAAACTAAAAACCTACTAAAAACAACATGAAAAAACTTGAGAAATATAGATCTGTGCTTATGATGCGCGATAAGGTCACATGATGAAGAAGAAAAGGGAGGCTGGAGAGAAGGGAGGAGAAAAGGAAAAGGAGAAGAAGCTTCTAACGACAAGAAGGGTTTCATGACGAAGCGTCCGATGAGAAAGGAGTGCGGAGAGGGTGGCAAGGAGGACACACGGCAAGATGGTAGGGAGGGTTTTCATGGATAAGGAGGGTTTTGCGGGAAGAAGGGGAAGGTGCAAGCTTTTATCCCACCAATGAAATTTGCGACGGCTTTTAATCATTTGTGACGGTTAAAATATATTAGCCGTCACAAAAACAATCTTCCATCCTATTAAACTTTGTTGCAACGATTTTTTGTGACGGCTTTTAAAAGCCATCACAAAAGATGATATTTGTGATGACCACAATAATATGGTTGTCACAAATAGTTAAAATCACTGAAGGAAATCTACTATCCCATTCAACTAGAGCAGCCCACCTACTTTGCATTGCTAGCCTGTGATGGCAACAAGTTTGAATTGCACTCTAATTACATCGGTTAGTTACCAAAATTTTATGGATTGGATAATGAGGATGCTTACATATTTTTATATGGCTTCAACCAAGTATGCAATATGATTAATATGCCTGATGTGCCTATGGATGCCATTAAGTTAAGATTCATACCCTTTACTCTAAAAGATGATGCTAAATGTTAGATGTTTACTTTGCCTCCTCTTTCAATTCACACTTGGGCTAAGTTTTGTGAGTTATTTTTGAAGAAATTTTATTATGTGAACCGAACCATTCAAGCCAAAAATGCCATCACTCACATCATTCAAGGACTTGAGGAGCCATTCTTTAAATATTTTGAAAGATTTCAGAGATTACTAGCTAGGTGTCCCAACCATGGTTTAGCTAGGTTTTCACAATGTCAAATTCTGTATGAAGCACTAAACTTTCCATCCAAAACCATGCTATAGAGTCTATGTGTCCCATAGGATTTTTGAACTTTAATGAAGTAAGGGCATGGGTTTTTTATCAAGATCAAGCTGAGAGGACAATGTAGATGGAGAGTTCATCAACTAGGACCTATCATAGGACTCTAGCTAAAGGCATACATCAGGTGGATCCCATGAGAGGAGTTGAAGCTAGAGTCACTTCAATGCTTGCAAGGATGGAGAGCATGATGAATCAAAAGCCTAATAGCAAGTGTGGTGGTTGTGGATCACTAGGGCACAACACTGAATCCTATCCTGCAATTACAAGGTCTACAATTGAGCCAGTACATGCAATTCACTCCAGATTTAGGCCTCCTCAGCAGAATCAATTCTACAATCCATTTTGGAGGAACCATCTAAATTTCTCTAGGCGCTAGCAAGAACAAGTTAGGGAAGAAATCAGTCCACCAATTTTTCATTCCAGCCCCTTTGGAGCTCAATATCATGGACCAAGATTTTAGCAACAGTAGCACCAAATAGTAGAACCACCAATGGAGTTTGAGAAGAGGGTAAGTGACATTGAAAAATGTATTGCTTCCCTTCTTAAACTAAGCAGCCAAGCCACTCCCATTCTTTCTGAACATGGGAAGGCAATCAGAAGCATTGAGTAGTAGTTGGAGAGACTATCTGTTTCATTTGGAGGAAGGGATCATAGAGGTCTACCCAATTCCACCATTCCAAACCCATGTAGTGCCAATGTTCATGTAGTACAGGAAGAGGTTGGACCTTCTTCTCTAGCTCCACAACAAAATTAATTAACATTTTGACTATTGTAACTTTAAATGCTATACTTTGACTTTCTATTTTTTTTCCCTTTACCATTTAGACTATGTTGTTGAATCAACTTCATTTTATTTTCTTTCTTATTTGTTATTGCAATTTCAATTATGTGCTTATATATGTTGTTCTAGTGTGTTGGAATGCATATCAGGTATGATTTCGTTACCCCATACTTTATTTTTGAACATTCATGCTTATATATTGATAATACACTCATGGCTAGGTATGGGGGAGTTTCATCAATATGTTGTTATGTTATTCCATGAGTTTGTAATTCTCTTATCCCTTTTATTTTGTTGCATCCTCTTATACTTACATGTTTCTGTTTAAGTTAAATTTTTCCTGATTTACTTACATTGAGGATAATGTAACATTTAGGTATGGGGGGAGGCATATTGTTATTTATTTTCTAGTATTTTTATTAGTTTGTAAATTTTTCAATTTTTATCTCTGTTTTATATGTCATGTGTTTATGCCCTTAGATCCTAATTGATGGAGCCACTTTATGATTTATTAGTCAAACTTCATGAAGAAACCAAAAAGAGAGGACTTGTAAGCCTTTGAAAGAGGAAATGACAAAAGTCTAGAAACTATCCATATTTTAAGAGTTATATGTAGTATTACACTTTCACAAGGCCTTTACTAAGAAGAAACATTTGGAAATCCACTCCTCTTAGAAGAGAAACCTAGGTAATAGCCTTGAATCTACCTAAGTGGTTGCTAAGTAGTGTATAGTTGTAGTGCTACAATGGTATATTCAGTTTTCCTCTTGTATAAATGATGCTCTCATTGAACAAAAAGAAAAAAAGGGGGGAGGGGAGGGGGGGGGAGAAGAAAAAGAAAAAGGGCAATGTACTTAAGGCCTATCTTTGGGGTTGTTTCATTCCTAAAGAGTGAGCAATGTACTAAGAGTAGTGTTCTTGGAGTTGTCCAGAAGAAATTTTTTTTTTGCCAAATTTTGTAATTGTCATTCTAGCTTTGTAAATATGTGAAGTCATGAATAAAGGAACAATGGACTCAAAGGTAAACCTTGGAGATTATTTATGTGGGTTGGATGGAGTTGAGTGGATGACATTGTACATTTTTGGTTTTGGCCTATCACATTTACATATAGCTATGTACTTTATTTTCTTAGGACAGAATGTTGACAAATAGTTAAATCCAATCTAAGGGGTGAGAAGGGACTCATATGGAGGTGTACTTATGGAGTAAGATGAAAGATTGTAAGGTTGGTTCTATTAGTGTTTAGGTAATCAAGGGGCATATTGTGTTTAATGTATCATTGTTTTGTGTTCTCTATTTCTTATTTCCTATTTTCTATTTTTGGTTTTCTGTGATGTTTGTGTTTGTCATTTTGTGGGTGTATCTATAAACTTTCTAGAGATACAATTCTGCCACTAGGGAGACTTAGGAGTTTAAAGGCTTGTTGTAAATGCCAAATGCATCTGTGATTCTTATGAAAGTGAGTTAGTTAGGTTTCTATTTTTAATTTTTCAGATTTCTTAATAAATTGTCTTGCATATGTCAATTTTGAATGTCTCTTGCATTTTAGACCTTGATGTTTGCTAGAGGACTAGCAATAGTTAGGTATGAGGGAGTTGTAAAGTGCTAATTTGTACATTTTTACATATTATAATTAATGTATTTTATGGTAAAAATCGTTATTTATCATGCACTTTAATTGGGTTACACGTCAATTGCATATTTATAAGGTTGTATGAGTTTTGTTCTTAATTGATGCATAAATGCACAAATTAGCCACTTATTATGAACTTAGTTTTAAAAGAGACATTATAGTTATATGTAAATTAGTTATTTAGTAGCTATGTCATTATTATTATTTTATTAGTGTGTAATTATTTTTATTATAAATTATTGCTAACATTATTGGTTGTAGAACCAACCTTACAATTTTTACAGCTATGAAAAATTATTTAGGTGGCTTGGTTTACAAATAAAAATCATGTTTAAAGGTAAAACTTGTAGCATGATCATGTGCAGCATGCAAGTATGATTATATTGCAGGAGAGGATTTTCTGTAGGAGATGAAACGACCATCCAGCCCTTGAGCCATAAAGCAAGTAGTCAGACTGACGTTGGTGAGGAATGTGACATTCAATTAACATCGTCAAGGAGAAGATCATGGTTGATTTGATGAGAGCTTTGACAGATATGTATGAGAAACATTGGCATCAAATAAGGTATATTTTGATGCATAGAA
This sequence comes from Amphibolis antarctica, assembly GCA_024699675.1. NCBI lineage: Eukaryota > Viridiplantae > Streptophyta > Magnoliopsida > Alismatales > Cymodoceaceae > Amphibolis > Amphibolis antarctica. The sequence continues at coordinate 32,739 of JAMKPZ010000839.1, forward strand.
TGTTTAATCTCAAAATGCCTTAAGGAAGTTGTGTAACAGACTATATAAATGAGTTTAATATGATTTTAACTCAGTTGAGTTCTATTGATATCATCTTTGATGACAAGGTGAAGGCACTAATATTATTATCAATGTTATCAAGGGATGTGTGGGACGGCAACGAGCGGTGTTGACTCTTGAGAGTAGGATGGGCAGAGAGGAGCTCCCCTCCTCTTAGACAATCCAGTCGGCCATAGAAGAGGCACAACTAAACTCTAATGAGGCATTTCACATACCCATCAGCACTTGCATTTACTCCTTTTCCCGGGTCACACGCCTAATGAGCCATTAGGAAGCTAGTCGCCCCTCTAGCTGGATCCCTATTAGGCTATAGGATCCATCAAGGACTTATCCTTGCACTCCCTCAAACAACGCAAGCACCACACCCATGATCCAACCAAATCTCAGGCAAACCCCATTATCCTCCTTGGTAAAAGAGCTTGTCGGCCCGAAAGAGCCATCATCCTTAGGGAATGTGTGGTGACAACCCTGCATGGCCTCCTTGGCTCCATAACCAATGCAATAGGGAGACAAAAAGATGACTATGCAGACATTGATAGGTGGTACTCTAAAAAGCTGTTAGACACCATCATCCATTTTTTGTTTTCTACCTACCATGTGTTTTTCCTTAAAATGTCCTAGCAACTGGTTCTTGGCCCTTAATTGGTTACAACCAAATTGAGGTGTCACTAGGGCATCTAGTTTGGGGAAGTTGCTTTTCCTCACAGGGACAACATATCGAAAGCATTTATATAAATATCATAACCCTAATGCAACCTGGGACAACTAAGCAAGATCAGCAAACTTGTGCAAATTGGATGTCAAACTTGTTGGAACCTCTGTCGATGCATGCCTTAGAGCTTTTGACCTTCACACACTCAAGCAACTTGACTCCCTCCAAGCTCTTGCAAGTAAACTCCTAAAGTTCGAGCTTAATCTGGGGTGAGGGGAAAGCTTTCCTCCCTTCTGGTATGCCAAAAGCTTGGTATACTGAGTGTGTGTTCTCTAGATGATGGGTAATGCTACCCACTTCTGACCTTCATGGATCCGATGACCATGAAGGAGTTTTTGTTGGATCTTGCTAGTTAGTTTTTCATGTGTCTTTGCATGTCTTTTTCCCATACATGAGTCCTTGTGCGATCCCTTTTAGTGAACCCCATACATGGATCCTTACATGAGGAGTGTCGTGGCCTAATTCATGCATGAAGCCTTATGCGAATCCTTGACGAGCATCTTCCTGCATGTGCTTCTTTTTCATCTTCCATCATAATCTACGTATCTGACCCTAAACATATGCTCGTTACAGCCCGGTCCCCCTTATCAAGGTTTTTGGTAAACTACTTCTTGCCCTTTATTAGTTGCAGTCTTGAAGCTTTGAGCATTAATCCTTGGTTGTCTTTGGGACTTTTCCTCATTTCCTTTTCTTACATGATAGATAGTTACATTGACGCACCATGTGCGTCTCCTATCATGTAGTTATAGGATCATGTAATCACCAAATAATTACACCTACATGAGTACCAATTGCAGTGGAGAGGTTGACTATTGGTTAGGTTGGCTGAGGGTGCCTAACACCTCCACCAATACCTTGAGTTCCATACCTTGTCTCTCTATTTTGTAGACCTTTTCCCTTTTTATTTCCTTGGAGACAAGATGTCTCCATCTTCTTGAAGGATATGTTCTCCTCGATTTTAGTTTTCCTTATTTTCTTCCTACAAAATAAGGTGGCGACTCCATTTTCCTTTTTCCTCCATTCTTCCAAGAGTACCCTTGCTTATTCTGTAGCCCTAGGAACATTTTCCCTATCTTTAGAACAAAAGGTTACAAGCGGCAAGTCAACAACGACAAAAATTTCACCTTATACATACACCAAATGTATTCATTCTCCTAACAATTCTTCTCTAATTCTCTTTTCTCTCTCAATTCTCTTCATCCAAAATCCAAATCTCATTTTCCTCTCCTCTCAATCTCTCATCTTCTAATTTTTTTGAAGTCTCAATTTCTCAAAAATTTCAAGTTCCAATTTCGTTTTTTGTAAATGACTCACAACTTTGGTTACAATAGTCAAGTTCCTGCTCCCTTTGTGCCTGAAGTATTGATAGAGACAACTTAAGTGTCTACATCATCAATTCTACCAAATAAGTCCAAAAGAGCTAGGGAATTATCCTAAAAGGGTTAGAGAATTGTATGCTAAATTTGTTTGTACTAATAATTTACCTATTAATTTTGAAGATAATAAATATTTTGATGAATATATTAAGGAAGCTTATTGTCCATAATATAAGAATATTTCTAGGAATACTACACAATCTGATATTATTGAAACTTTTGATAGGCTTATATTAGAACTTATTAATTGTATGAGTACTATTATAACTTGTATAGTATGCACATCTAACATTTGGGAGGATAAAACTAAAAATTGTTATTTGCTATAACTACTCATTATATTGATAATAATTGAGTTTTAGAAAAAAGATTAATAGGATTTAGAAAAATTTTATATTCACGTACTACTGAAAATATTTTTAATAATATTATGAAAATTTTTGATTTATATGAAATTAGAAATAAAGTTTGTAGTATATTACTTTTGATAATACCATCAATAATATTGCAACTATTCTAATGTTTAAAAGTAGAATAATTCTACTATTTGGTTTTGATTTATTTCATCAACGTTGTATGTCATATTATTAACCTTATTGTATAAGTTGGTGTTGAAAAAATAAAAATATATATTGAAAATATTAGGGATGCCTTAACCTTCATCATAAGTTCAGGTAGACGACAAGTAGAATTTGATTATGTTTGTGATTCATATAATATAGCACGTAAAAAATTTTCTATTAATGTCCAACATAGATGAAATTATTTATATTTAACATTAGAAAATTGTTTACTTTATAAAAAACCAATAAAAACTTATTATAATTGATATTTTTTTTATTACAACAAAACATTAACAGATGATTTTAAAATTGTTCAATGTTTTGTAAAATTTTTAAAGCTTTTTATAATGCAACTATTAGATTATTAGGTGTTTATTATTCTACTTCTATTTTAGCATTACATTTTTTATATGAAATTTCTTTAGTATTTAATAAATATGAAAATTTTGAATTTCTTTCACCAATAATAAATAAAATGAAAAAAAAATTTTAAAATATTGGCAAAAAATTCCATTGTTATATATTTTGAGTTCTTACTTAGATTCTAGGTGTAAAATAAAATACGTTAGTAAATTAATAAGAGAAATACAAAAATGCTTTGGTGTACATTGATGACTAAATATACAAATAATAGAAAAAAATTTAAATAAAATGTTTGATTTATATGTAATAAAATATGGATTAGTAACAACAAAACTCACTTCATCAACACAATCATCAATATCATCATCACCTTGGACCTTTTGAAGTTATTTACAAGATTCTTAAGATGATGATTTTCCATCAACATCATATTCTTCAAATCCTACACTTTCAAGACATGAATTAAACACTTTTAATTCTACTAATCATCAATACTTATGGAATCAATTTTTTGATTTAAATGAATTTAAGGGGAGTTTGCGCATACACTAAAAATCTGAAAATCTAGAAAATTTTCTTGATTTTTAGCCGTTTGTGTAGATCGTAAATTTCAGAAAATTTTGAAAAATTTTCAATGATATAAAGGGATAATTTTACCCTCTCCTCTCTTCGAAATTTTCACCCATTTTGGATATATTAGGGCATTCAATTGCACTCGTGCTTGCGACCACCGTAGCTTGTGCTTGCGATCGCCACAATTGCTCATCCACCTTCGCCATTCCTTCATTGCAACTGATAGTTTGCCACAACCACTCTTTGCTTGTCGTGAGGTAATAAATCATGAAAATCGGATGAAATATTTATTTTACTTGTATTTGCTAGATTTTGGAAAAATATTTCCTCATTCTTCTTGGATGGTTGATGTACACCACTTTCCTTTTTCTTCGTCGCTCCTCCATGATTTTCTTCACAAGTGATATGCATTTGTTGTTGTTTTTTCATGTTTATCATACTTGAGCTTTGTTCCAAAGTTTCACAAGGCATAACAAGATCTTGGACATGATGTCAAACTTGGATCTTCTTGTGTGCAATAGCAGCTGCTCCTCCATGATCTTTTTGTGGGTCGTTTTAGTTTATATTTTTGGTTTCATTTGTTTGCAAGCATTTTGGTATGTCTCTTATGTGCATCATGATGTTGAACTTATTCTTTCAAAGTATTTATTGTGGAGTTTTATTTCTAGGTGTATTGCAATATTTTTTAATTTGATCAAGTGATTTCTTTGAAATGAATTCTATGTTGATCTAGTGATTTATTTGTTATAATATATTGTCTACTAATTTAATACAACACATCATTACCCTTTTTAGAAAATAGTAGTATGGACTGATGATAAATAAGCCTCGCTAAAAATGTTTTGCAAAAAAAGTTTAAAAATTACCATGCATGAATCCTTAGCGAAAAAAATGAGCTACTTTTTTTAAAATCACTAGATTGTTCTGCTTAAAATCAAGCCTCCATACAAAAGTTGTACTTTTACTAACCTCGTGCCATTAAAGTACATGTGTTCATGCTACAAGATAATATAATTTTATATTATTGTGATATGAACTTTTTTACTCTTAAGATAGCATCTAATAATTTTCGGTTTAATGTTTTCTTTTTCAAAATTAAATGAGGATTGTTCACATATAAGAAAAATTTTCTTTAATTTCTCATTAGACAAACAAGTAAAGTAAAAATATGAATTTTCCATTAGACACACAAAGTAGTCTTAAATTTTCTTTTTCCTAAATTTCACTTTCATTTACTATTTCCTTTTCTAAAATTTCCTTTTCTTTAATTTCTAGGATGCACAAATAGACCTTTAATGTATTAGATTGGTGGAAAAGAAATAGTACGATATTTCCTATAATATCAGTAATGATTAAAGATTTATTAACAATTCTAATGTCTTTAGTAGTTTGTAAATAAACTTTCAACATTAGTGAAAGTGTGTTTGATGACTGAAGATTTAAGTTAAAAGAAATACTAAAAGCATAAATGTATATAAAAGATTGAGAATTTGCTTAACATTATGAGTAAGATCAAATAAATGATTGGATAGATGAATTCAGTAAAATGTATATTTAAAATATGAACTTCAATGAATGTAATTTTTTATTTTTTTCAAAATTGTAAATTGTCAAAATGTAATAATCAAATTATGTAAAAGTATAAATTTATTTTTATGTAATTTTGTGTTGTAATTTTCAAGACTAAGAACAATGGACTTTGGAAGTTGTGAAAAGTTAGATATTTCCCTAGTCTTACAAAGAATTTAATTTTCATAAATCAGGTAGATAATGATGGTTACCGTATTATGTTTAGAGGAGGATCGTAGAAGGTAATCAAAGATGCTATAGTCATAGTTAAAGGGCTAAAGACAAGCACTTTGTATGTGACATCAAATCATAGAGAAACCATTACTCCAGTGAGGAACTTGGAAAATTCAAGATTATGGCATAGAACACATTAGTGAGAAGGGACTCAAGGTGTTGGCTACCTAAGGCAAGCTACTAGATCTAGAGTCAGTAGACTTGAAAGGCTACGAGGACTACATTTATGAGAAGAAAAAAAGGTTAGTTTCTCGAAGGTAGTGAGGAGCCAAAATCACAAAAGTTAGAGTTGATTCATAATAATGTATGGGACCAAACCCTCGTTAGATCCTTTAGAGGGTTCAATTATTATGTCATTTTCATTAATAACTACACTAGAAAGGTGTAGATGTACTTTTTGAAGAACAAGTTTGAAGTTTTCTTAAGTAGCATTTGTTTACAATTTTTTTGGTTAAAGTTAGAACTAAAGTTATAATATAGCAGAGTTAGAGTTAGAGTTAGAGTTGAATTTTTTTTAGAATTTTTCAATGTTTGTTTATATTGTAGCAGATTTTTTTGAAAATAAATTTTTTTTAAGTTGGAGTTAAATCTTGAATTTTTTTACATTATTTATTTTAAAGATGTTTTGTACATAAAAATTAAATTATTTATTTAAATCAAATAATAATTAAGATTTTTTGAAATTATTTAAATTTATACCACATTCGTTATAAAACAAACATGCAATGATACATCATATATTAGAAAATATAATTTATCATTATTATAGAAAACTTTACCTGAAAATATAAATAACAACTGCATTTTTTATTAAAGAAAAGTATTATCATAATTACAAACTTTGAAACTATAATATCACATATAGATAAATTTATATATTTTTTCTTTTATAGATAATTAAAAACAAAATTTTTGTACTTTTTATTTATTTATTTATTGTTTTAATTTTCCCTTTTATTTTTTTTCTTCTTCTTTTTTCTTTTTTTATTTATTTTCTCTTTCTTCTTTTATCGATCTACACTTCTTTCCCCAACCTCGTGACTCCCCTGCAGCTCCAACGAAGCTCAACGGAGAAGAGGGAGATCAGGTGACGGTGGAGGAGGGTTTCGGATGGAAGGGAGATTGGTCGGGCGATGGTGGAGAAGGAGGGTTTCAAATGGGGAGGGACATCCGCGAGGGGATGCACGCGTAGGCGGACGACGCCCGCAAGGAAGGGCGACGGGAGCGACATGTGCGGGTGGACGGTGTGCGGCGACGAATCGACGAGGGAGGTGGTGGAGGTGGATGCGCGACCGAGATGCGTAGTGGTAGGCGGTAGTCGGTGCGGCAGCGAGCTTGCGTGCTGGGTGGTGACACATGCGACAAACGCGGAGGTAGCTGGAGCGGTGCTTGAACGGTAGATCTGTGTTCGCGCAGAAAAAAAGTGGGGGAGATCGGAGGGGTGGGAGATCCAGCGACGGTGGTTAGGGAGGGAGATCAAGGAGGGTTTTAGATGAGGAGGGAGATCAAGCGACAGAGGATACGCGAAGTAGAGAAATCGAATTTTATGTTGGAGTTGTTTTGTTGAAATGGAGAGGAGTTGGAAAGCGCGGATAAAAATGAGATTTTGAAATGAACAAGAATGAATAGTAATTGAAGTTGAAATAAAGATAAATATTGTTTGTAGTTATGTTGTTATTTTAAATTCAAGTGCATAGTAAAAATATTTGATGGAATGTAGTTAAAGTTATATGAATAGTAGTTGAAGTTGAATTTTAGCTATTGTTATTGTACAGAGTTTAATTATTTATTAAAAATAACTATATCTCTAACTTTGCATGGTAAAAAAAGTTGAAGTTGAAGTAAACAAACGTTGAAGTTTTCTTAGTTTTCAAGAAGTAGAAGACTAAAGTTGAGATAAGGCAGAAAGTAAAGAGTATTAAATTAGAAAATGATGGTGAGTACAAAACCAATAGTTTAGAAAATTCTATAAAGAGCAAGACATTAAGAGAATCAAAATTGTTGGAAATTCACAATAAAATGGAGTTACTAAAAGGATGAACAAGACTCTAAATGAGAGTCTAGTATATGAGGTTGCATTTAGGGCTTTGTAAAATGTTTTGGGTAGAAACAGTCAATACAGTTGCATACCTAATCAATAAAGGTTGTTCAATCCCATTAGATTTTGAGATTCTAGAAAAGAAGTGAATAAGAAAGAAAGTCAAATATGAACACTTCAGGGTGTTTGGTTATGTGTCTTATGTGCATGTTGATTCAAGTGCAAGAGACAACTTGAACCCTAAAGCTAGAAAATGCTACTTCATTGGCTATGAAGAGAATTATTTTGATTATCAATTCTCGATTGACCAAAAAAATAAAATTATTAGAGAAAATGATGTCTCTTTTGATGAAACTATTGTGTATAAAACACAAGAAGGTTGCAAATTCTAAAATTGCCATGGAACAACCTCAAGTTGAGAAAGAGGTTGAGACTAAATTCATCCAAGTAGAGGATGCTACTAAGAATCTTCAAGGAGACATTGATGATCAAGAAGGGCATGAGATACAACCTGATCCAACTATATAGCTAAGGAGATTAACAAGAGTGTTTAGAGCTCCTCAAAGATTCACACCATCATTTAATTATTTGTTGCTAATAAATGGTGGTGAACCTAAAGATTATATAGAAGGAATATAGTTGGAAGGCTCTAAGTAGTGGGAGTCAGTTGTAAGGGAAGAGATTAACTCCTTGGAGAAAAATCAAACATGGAGGCTAACAAGATTGCCAAAAGTGAAGATAACTCTATAGAACAAATGAGTGTATAGAATTAAAGATTAGTCTAATGGAACTAGGAGATATAAGACTAGGCTGGTGGTGAAGGGACTTTAATAAATCAAGGATATTGACTACACTGAAGTATTTTCTTTGATAGTCAAGATGACCACAGTAAGGGTGGTATTAAGCATAATTGCTGCTAAAGACCTACATCTAGAGAAATTAGTTGTAAAGACAACATTTCTTCATAGAGATTTGGATGAAGAAATTTATATGTAGCAACTTGAAGGATTTGAAGTCCTTGATAATGAGTCACTTGTAAGTAGGCTACAAAGAAGTCTATATGGTTTGAAATAAGCTCCTAGACAATGGTACAAGAGGTTTGGCAGTTTTGTCAAAATCATTGGTTTCAAATGTTGTGATACTGATTTTTGCTATTATCTAAAGAATTGTGGTGATTGCTTTATCCTCTTGTTACTATATGTCGATGATATACTTCTTGCAAGTTCAAGCATGGCAAGAATTAATGAGTTGAAGGGACAACTGTCTAAAGAATTTGATATGAATTAGGGATAGATCCTAAGAATGAGGATCTTGAGAGATTGAGCTGTAGGTTGGTTGACACTATCTCAAGAGAATTATATTGAGAAAGTGCTAGACAAGTTCAACCTCAAGGATGCTAAGTCTGTCAATACTCTATTGGTAAGTCACTTCGAGTTGTCCAAGAAGAAATCCCCGAACATTGAAATGGATAGTGAGAAGATGTCCATGATATCGTATATGCATTAGCAATTGGAAGCCTGATGTACGCAATGGTATGCACAAGACCTAATGTAGCTTATGCAGTGGGAGTAGTTAGTAGATTTATGTCAGATCCAGGTCTTGAACATTAGAGAGCTGTTAAATGGATTCTACGTTACCTAAAAGGAACTTCAAGTGTTGGATTGTGCTTTTAAGAGAGGAGAATTGGTGTTGCAATAGCACTATGATGTAGATTTGGGAGGTGATAAAGATAACGATAAGAGTACGATAGATTATGAATTTACCCTTGGTGGAATTGTGGTTAGTTAGCTGTCCAAATTGTAGAAGATTGTCTCACTTTTGAGAGGCAGAGTACATGGCTATGTTAGAAGCTTCCAAGAAGATAATTTGGTTAGAAAGCTTCTTGACGAATTTGGAGAAAGAACAGATAAATTGTGAATTGTTCAAGCATATCAAAAAGAGATACCACTTCATACAAGATCTGATTGAAGATGGTATTTTGACTGTAAAGAAGATAACAAGAGATAGAAATCTATTTAACATGTTGACGAAGAGTATGAGCACTTAGAAACTAAGGTTGTGCATGACCTTAGTTAGCCTCAAAGACACTTGAAGTAAAGAGGTGTGGCATTAGCTCTAAGATTCAATGGAACTGATAGAAGATGTTCAAGGTTGGAAAGTTCGAAGGTCTCCAATAGTCTCCAAGTGGGAGATTGTTAGATGTGGAGATTGTTAGAAGAAGAAGCTAAAAAATTGTCAAGTATAAATATTCAGTGTAAAAAAGAATGTCCAATGCAGATGTTTAGTGTAGACTTAATGTTTGGGGCAAATGTCCAGTGTCGTTGAGGTTGCACTGTACAAAATGTTCAATGTAGGCAACATGTTTGGTGGAAATGTTTAATGCTACTAAAGATAGGCTGTGAGACAAATGTCTAATGGTGTACATATTGTCTATTGAAATGTCTTGTGACTTTGCCGAGCTTTAAGGACAAGTGGGTCAATTTGTAATTAAGGTTTTGTAGCCCTAGGTTACCACTATGTAAAAGGTGTAACCTACTATAATCGTAGGTAAGTGACATAATATATTATAAGAGAGAGCTAACACCGTTGTGGAGTAGACAAGTTGCCAAACTAGTTAAAACTATGTGAAATGAGTCAAGGTTCATCATGTTGCCAAACTATAATTGTAAGTAAAATTCTTATTTTCATGTGGTTTCCTTTCTCTTCCTCTTCGTTCTCTTAACTTGTTGAAAAACCCAATTGTGCAAGGTTCATCATGTTTTACATTCCTCATCATTCTTACAGGTTGTATAGAGTAAGAACACTGATCCGAAATTTCTAGACTATTAGTCCATTTTGCCAAGAGGGAAAATGGGCATTTAGCCCATCTTGTGGGCATTGCCATAGTAGATGGGCCTTAATGACCCAAGTAGCTAACCAATGAGGTCTCTTATATGTAGATTGAGTGAATTCAAAAGTGAGGGTGTCTATATATACGTTTTTACTATCAACTCAAATTTTTAATGTAGTGTTAAATTAATCTTAACAATTGATATTAAAGCCTGAAGGCTACTATGAGTATGGCGTAATTAGTTTTGTTTGACTCAAAATCTATTCAAACCATGCCAATGAACTAGAATATTATTCAAATCAAATCTAACCAATGCTATTTTATTAACCTAAACCATTAAAAATTGATTTAATTTGATAATTTTTAAAATAATACTGAAAAAAGTAAATTTAAACATCTTAAATATCATTCCAAATGTTATTATATGTGAAATGAGTCAAGCAGTCAAAAGACAAATTGCATTCAACAAGTTTTAAATATTTTGTTATTAGTAATTTAGTTCCATAACTAAATATGCTAGTTTTATTTATGTATACTTATACATGTGTGTGTTTGTGTGCGTGACTGTGTATATACACATAATTATTTAATATTTATATCTGGCTCGTCTTGGTTTGGACCTTAAAACCTTTAGTTAAGACATAAACATCGGTTAAGAATACTTTCAAGTCGAACTAATTAATACAATTTAAGAAGTCGAACAAAATTATAAAAGGTAGTTTGGTTTGATTAAAATTTGGAATGCCCTTCCTTAGTTACGAGCATCACTCCTTTGAGAAGAGTGACGATATTGTCTAGTACCTTGTACAAGAAAGCATAAAGTTTAAAGCTTAGAGTTTAATGTATCGTCTAATGTATTTGTTGTTAGCATATAAGTTGTGTAAACATATATTTATATAGTTTATATTTTTTAATAATATGTATCATCAATAATATTACAATTCTACACTTTCATATTATAAATGGAGTCTACCAAGATTACAGGTGCCTACATCAGTACCAATCGTTGAGTTTCATAAATTAATGAGTGAGACCTACGTGAGAAGGAGACGCTACTTTAATTAAAAACAAAAATGTGAGATATGTCTGTAACCCTTTAAGTAAATCTTACCTTAATAAAAAATAAAACTGCGAGAGACATCTACATGTCTACATTTGTACTTTTTAATTTTCATTAAAATTTAAAATTAATACTATAATTTTTAGAACTTCAACTTTAATTCTATATAAATTCTTGTATATTATCATTATTTTATAAATTTTTATCATAAAATTTATTATATAATTTTAATATTATTTATTTCACTACTTTTAATTTTCAATTCCTTACAAAATTAACTCTACGGAATCTAGTATAAACATATTTAGAAAAAGGTAATACTGCAGACAAAAGGTGTATTAGTTTTTTTCAACTTTAAAAGTTAGATAAAGTTAAAGTTAAAATTAATTTTATAAACGAAATTAAAATTATATAATAATTTATATGATAAAAATTTATATATTAAAATCTATATAATAATAATAACGATAAAAATAATTTTAAAAATTAAAATAAGTTAAACACCAAACGAAAATGAAAACTCCAGGCCACTCAACACAGTGGAGGTATTAGCCTGGGATGTTGATGGCATAACCCATCAGTCAAGACCACAAGTATGAATTATTATCATTATTGCTTCCAAAATTTGGCATCGATACGGATGGAAAGTTCCGGTGCAACGTGGCCATAGTGCGATGTCGCCACTCGTAAAGCAACGGAATTGCTTACGTGGCTTGCGTGGTCGACGTCTCTACACGAAGCGACGCTGGTCGCTGGACACACGCACGTTTCTTTCTTTTTCCTTCTTTTCGCACAAATGGAAAGGAAGGGTCAGCAAAAAACAATTGTTTTCCACTGTGATGTGAGCCTTCCACTTACACTTACACTAGGGTTCCTTTTCAACGTTACTTAATTACTACGATACAATTTAAGAAGTTAAGAACGCATCCACTATGTAGTTCGAAAGACAGATGAACGGTCGGAAGCCAATCCGGTAAACCCGAAGAAGCCTAAATTAATTTACACCCCAATTTAATAAAAGGAAGGAAGCATTTTGCCATCATCAAGCGTTGAGTGGTTGCTCCCTGCCGGAGCCGTTGTCGTAGGGCTTCGTCGTGCCCTTGGAGGACTTGTTGCGCTTCAAGATCACCGCCCAGGTGATGGCCTCCGAGAGAACAGCCACTCCGCCCAAGACCGCGATGACGGTGATGTAAGCTGTCTTCCACTTCCGAGCTGGATCCAAGATGTCCAAGCCTTTGAACACGTTCACGATGCCCAGTACGACGACCACGTAGCCGATTGAGAGGTGGTAGGCGTTCCAGTACATCCTCCACTTGTGGTCCTTGCTCGGCCTCAAGAACAGAGCGAATACCTGTGGAAACATCCGTGCTTCATTGCCCAAGACTATTGAAACAAGACCCAAATCCAACAGTCAATCCGAACGTTTCCAACGAGATGCATTTTTGCAGGTTGGTGTTGGTTTTAATTTATTCCTAAAATCATTTAGGATATCATTATTATTCTATAAATTTTAATATATAAACTTCTATTACTTTAATTATTATACATTTTTAATTAAACTAAGATATTATTTGTGCTCATAAAATTTATGAAAATTGAATTAAAATGAATTCAATTCACATGATCACTTGTTTGTAATAGTAAAATTAAATTTAGTTTATTTCTATCGATACTATTTACTCTTTAGTAAAAAATAAAAATAAAGTCTGAACTCATAAATTCTAAATCATCTGAAATTTAGTCAGCTTGAATCACTAATTTTGTTAAATTCTAATATATACAAAAATAGAATTTATTTTCATCTAAGTTAATTCTGTTCAAAAAATAAATTCTCGTTAATTCATTTTCGACCAATTCCATCTACACACCCTAAATTTAATTTCAATTCTATCTAAAGTTGTCAGTGCCATAAAATTAATGAAAATTGAATTGAAATGAATTCAATTCTCATGATCACTTGTTTGTAGCAGAGAAATTAGATTTAATTTATTTCTACCGACACTATTTACTCTTTAGTAAAAAATAGAAATAAAGTCCGAACTCATAAAGTCTAAATCATCTAAATTCAGTCAGCTTGAATCATTAATTTTGTTAAATTTTAAGATGTACAAAACCAGAATTTATTTTCGTCTAAGTTAATTCTACTCAAAAAATAAATTCTCGTTAATTCATTGATATTTGTAACAAAATTTATTTTCGACCGTTCACCCTACTACATGACTCGATAGCCCGTTCCCCCCATCAGCCACACGAACCAGCGGCCAGTTGCCCCCGCCAGCCACACAACCCGTTCACCCTCCTTCTACACATGCAACTGTTCACCTGCCAACCACAAGAACTGATTGTTGGCCTAATGGCCTGACGACCCGTCCCCCCTGTCGACCACACAACTCGTTCACCCCTTTACATGCACGATGTGACCGTTCACCCCATCGACTGTACGACCCGACAATCGATCCCCCCACCCTTAGTCATAGTCTCGTGCTGGATCGGGCTGTACCAATTTCGTGCTGGAATTTGTGCCGATAGGGCACGACACGAACGACTTGAGGGTCTAACTTAGGCACGACCCACGACATGAAAAAATTTTCATACTGTACCGGACTGTGCTAGGCCATGCTAGACCGTACCAACATGGCCCATTGACATCTCTAATTCTATCAAAAATTCTCTTCAGATGCACCCTTTGTGTTTTTGTGTGGATTGATTTTAATCCAAGATCTCATCGCTACTTTCATAAAAGTGGGGTGGTGAATCAGGGTGGTGAATCAACCAACCAAATTACAACATTCTTCCTAGGACCTGGTGTTGCGACCCAACGACCAGTGCAGTGCCCCAACGACTGGTCCAATGACCCGACGGCCTGGCCCAATGACTCGACGCACAACCCAATGACCTGACCGACCTAATGACCCGGTAGCCTGTCTCCATCGCCAACTACACAACTCAATGACCTAGCGATCGTGAGCCCCTTCCCGCGCACGCGACCGTTCACCCCGTCGGCTGCACGACCCGGCTACTAGCCCAATCACCCGACAGCCTGTCCCCCCCACCGACCACATGACCCGTTCACCCCCCTCCCACACACGCGACCGTTCACCCCACCGACCGCACGTCCTGACAGCCCCGTACCCCTGACCGACCACGCGACCCATTCACCGCCCTCTCGTTCACCCCCCTCCTACACACGTGACCATTCACCCCGCCGCATGACCTAGCAACCCGTCCACCCCGCCAGCCAACCGTTCACCCCAACAGTTGGTCCAATGACCCGACAGTCTGTCTCCATCGCCGGCTACACAACCCGATGACCCGACACACAACCCAATGACCCAGCAACTCATGCTCTCTTCCCGCGTATGCGACCGTTCACCCCGTCGACCGCATGACCCGACTGTCGACCCAATCACCCGCAGCCTGTCCCCCCCACCGACCACGTGACCCGTTCACCTCCCTCCCACGCACACAACCGTTCACCCCACCGGCCACATGTCCCAACAACCCGTCCCCCCTGCCGACCACGCGACCTGGTAGCCCGTCCCCCCTGCCAGCCACACAACCCGTTCACCCCCCTCCCACGCAAGCAACTGTTCACCTATCGACCTGATTACTGACCAAATGACCCGACGGCCTGTCTCCCTCGCCGGCCACACGACCCGTTCACCCTCTCGTGCACACGACGTGACCGTTCACCCCATCGACTCTACGACCCGGCAAACGATCCCCCCACCCCTCCCATGACCCAGCTGCTGACCCAAAAGACACCCTTAGTCATAGCCAAAAGACACCCTTAGTCATAGTCTCGTGCTGGACTGGGTTGTGCCTATTTCGTGCTGAAATTTGTGTCGTGTTAGTACGACATAAACGACTTGAGGGTCAACCCAGGCATAACCCACAGCATGAAAATTTTTTCGTACCGTGCCAGTCAAACCGTACTGGACTGTGCTGGACCGTACCAACACGTGACCGTTCACCCCATTGACCGACTCGACAACCAGTCCCCCACCCCTCTTGCAACCTGGCTGTCGACCCAGAAGACACTCTTAGTCATAGTCTCGTGCTGGACCGAGCCATGCCAATTTCGTGCTAGAATTTTTGCTGGCACGGCACGACACGAACTACCTGAGGGTCTGACCTAGACACTACCCACAGTATGAAAAAAGTTTCATGTCGTACCAGACTATGCTGCACCATACCAACACGGCCCATTGACATCTCTAATTCTATCTGAAATTCTCTTCAGATGCACCCTTTGTGATTTTGTGTGAATTGATTTTAATCCAAGATCTCATTGTTACTTTTATAAAAGTGGGGTGGTGAATCAACCAACCAAATTACAACATTCTTCCTAGGACTTGGCGCTACGACCCAACGACCGGTGTAGCACCTTGCGACCCATCGACCGGTGTAATGCCCCAACGATCGGTCCAATGACCCGACAGTCTGTCTCCATCGTCAGCTACACAACCCGATGACCCGGCACACAACCCAATGACCCAGCGACTCATGCCCTCTTCCCGCGTATACGACCGTTCACCCCGTCAACTGCACGACCCGACTGTCGACCCAATCACCCGCAGCCCGTCCCCCCTACCGACCACGTGACCCGTTCACCTCCCTCCCACGCACACAACCATTCACCCCACCGACCACACGTCCCAACAGCCCGTCCCCCCTGCCGACCACGTGACTCGGTAGCCCGTCTCCCCTGCCAGCCACACAACCCGTTCACCCCCCTCCCACACATGCGACCGTTCACCTGCCGACTGCATGGCTCATCCCCCTCGCTGGCCACACAACCCGTTCACCCCCTCGCACGTGCGACGTGACTGTTCATCCCACTGATCATATGACCTGGCAACTGGTCCCCCCATCTGGCACCTAGCAACCAGTCCCCCCAACTGCGACCCGACTACTGACCCTTAAGACACCCTTAGTCATAGTCTCGTGTTGGACCAAATTGTGCCTATTTCATGTTAGAATTTGTATCGTGTTTGCACGACACGAACGACCTAAGGGTCCAGCTCAAACACGACCCACGACATGAAAATTTTTTCATACCGTACCGGACCATGCTGGACCATACCAACACGGCCCATTGACATCTCTAATTCTATTCGAAATTCTCTTCAGATGCACCCTTTGTGTTTTTGTGTGGATTGATTTTAATCCAAGATCTCATCGCTACTTTCATAAAAGTGGGGTGGTGAATCAACCAACCAAAGCCTGGCAATGGTGGGACCGTGCTTACTCTGCCGTGGTTTCAATAATGTCGACACCCAGCAAACTACCAATAAAGAACAGCGCACTGGGAAAGAAAGGTGTGGTGATTGATGTACCTGGACGGTGGCGAGGCAGAACAGAGCTATTCCGATGGAACGGTGGGTGCTGTACTGGATACCCTTGGATTCGCTGCCGAGCTTGAGTCCGGTGGCCCATCCGGCGACTCCCACGGCGTAGCCGGTGACCTGGCACGACACATGAAGGTAGAACCAGGCTGGATCTGCAGACTTGAATGTTTTCAGATATCTCGCAATTATCGCACCCGTCGGTAGCAAAATCCCCCAACTAACCGCATTCAAAACGCCATGTATCTGTCGTACAAGCACTCCATGAGTTGCAGAAGGAAATAAACAACGTTTCTCGATGAAAATATGACCATTCGAATAACATGCTCTGCAGGTAGTCAGATCAAGAAATATATGCGTATGGAACAATACAATTCATATCGTATGTAATTGATGATTTCATAATAACTTACTTCGTAAATGTGTCAATTGAAAAGAACAGCGCACGAAATGAAAGAGAGAAAAGCTTTGCTTGATATACAAAATTCTCACAGAAAATTGAAGCGGTGAAGCTTCGAAATCAACCAAAAGAGAAGCCAAATTACTCGGTGAGAAATAGAAACCAGAAAAGCAGGAAAGAATACAAGGAAACTTTGATTCGTTTGAATAGAAGATATTTCAATTTTAATGATCTTAACAAATTGAAGTTAAAATTAATTTCGTAGGTCAGAATTTATTATGAAAATTTATACATATACAAAAACGGTAAAGCCTCTATCTATCACCAGATCCATGGGAGTGCACAAGCAAAATCAACAAGAAAATTGAGAACAACAAACAGCGGCAGGGAAAAAGGAAAGGGAAAGATGAAACAAAAACTCACATTCCTCTTCTTCAGCTTAGGGCTTCCACTACCGGCCACCGACTGGCTCCCGCCTCTGGCGAGATCCAAAGTCCCCTTGGACACCAGATTCTCCCCGCCAAAATCATGCTTCACGATTCTACCCCCTTTCACCCCCGGTCCCACCTGCCACACATGATTCACCTTCCCCCCCATCCCCGCCGGCAGCCTCAACGTGCCGTACACCCTCATCTCCCCGCCGATCTCCTCCGCCCCGAGACCGGTCGCCTCGTACTCGATCTTCCCCTCCACCACCGACCCGTAGCTGCTCACATTATACGTCGTAGGCACCACAGACCCCTTGGAGTCCTTGTACGCGACCAAAGCCTGCGTCCCGGCCATCTGCGGCGCGATCGGGTTGATCCCCCATGCGATCCACCCCCCGGGCTTCGAAGGCGCGGAGACGAAGGCTACCTTCAGTTTCGACGTGGCCGCATCGTAGGTCCAGTGGAGGGAGGCGGAGAGGTGGGGGAGGGAGAGGCAGGTCGAGAAGAGCTTGTCGGAGGAGAACGTCAGAGAGCTGCACGTCTGCCCGATGACGGCGGTGGCGGGGAGGAGAACGAGGAAGAAGGGGAGGTAAAGAGCCTGCATCCTGTGGAATCAAGACGACGGCGGACGGCCGACGGCGCGGGTTCTTCTGGGAGGAGTGGTGGTGGTTTGGTTAAGTTGGCGGGGTTTTCCTTTTATCGAGGGGTCGGCCTTGGCATATCTTGGTCTGGTGTTCCCGCGGAGGTGCAGTGGATCATACGTGGAGCGATATGATTGGACGGTAATGAGAGTGGGGCCCGGTCCTCCTTTTTCTTTTGGTCGGTTTGACTCATTTGGCGCGTAGCGGATGGCGCCATCGTGATGGAAGGGTGACGTGGGCACCGAATGGTTTCGGACTTGGGCTTCGAAATTACGATTTTGCACTACAAAAGTCCGATGGGCCTGTCGCATTGTTCGTGGGCGTCGGCCTTTTTCGATTCCTTCGAAACGTAAATGTTTCGTGTAATCGGCCTCAGGCAATGAAAAAATGATGAAAAATAAACGATAAGAAATTTAAAATTAATAGGAAAAAGGAAATGATAGTAAATGAATTATTTTTACGAGATGTCCGTACCTGTGATAAAATCACACGGAATTTAAAATTTGATGTATGTCTGGTTTCTGGGATCCAAAAAAATTGAAAGTGTAAAAAGAAAATTAAATTGTAAATTAACATGATTAACCTCAAATTTAAGAAAAAATATTTACGTACTTTATTTTTTATATTTACAAAAAATAATTACATTCATTATGTGTATACTAAAATTTCTTTTTTATTTCAAATGAATAATTTCCTCGATTATACCGTGCAAACTGCACTTTCCCCTTTGCAATTTTGACAAATGTTGTTTTTTAGGAGGGTTGTGTGCATCTTTGAAAAATACAAAAAATGAAATTTAAGAAAAAAATTTGGATTTGAAGGTGTCCGTGTAGAACGATAACTTGGGAAAAAATTTTAAAATTTTTGATAATATAAATAATAAATTTTTTCGAATTTACTATCTCCTCCTAGGAAATTTTACATGATCTATTAAAAATAAATCAAGTTTCACCCTTACATCCACTCCACATGTCTTTACCACCCTTGTTATGTTTTATTTGTTCTTTTATCTAAGTGATTTCCGTATCTTCACCGTTATCAACGGAGCATTAATTCTCTCTTAACTGCTTTGTCATTGTCACAATTGAATTTGTCGTCACTTGTAGATTTTCTATAATCTGATTTTTTCAATATCTCTTTTCTTCATCGATGCAATTAATTTTGATTTATCTATTTCTCTGATTTACACAAATAGATTTACACAATTTTTCAAGTTTTCCATAACTTATTTGTTCCTTTTGAATTTTCCTTTACCTAAATTTTAATTTTCTTTACCTTTTTTCTTTCTTAAATTTCATTTTACTAAATTTCTAATACACATAAACAAACCCTAGATTTATTTTATTTCTTATTATTTTGCTCATCTTTTTATTCGTCCTCTCCAACCAGCCAAAACCTTTCTCTACCGGCTAACCACCATACGAGTGACTTTTTCGTTGTTTTGGATACGAGTAGATGAGAAATGATTTCCTATGACTCTTTTGTGTCACCTTTCAATGGGAATTCAGATTCTTTTGACTATCCAATGTAAAGGCACATTTACATACAGAAAAGACAAGAAAAGAATTAACGTGAATTTAATAATAGATGGAAAATAAAAATAATGAAATTAGATGGAAAACAACCAACATGTGATGTGTTTGTGCAGGTACCGGAAATAATAAAAATCTCAAAATTTGGTATTTATATCTACATGAGAATTGCTAGGATATGAACATCAAAATTTTGTATAAATACATGCTTACCATTTTTCACTTTTTAAATATTAAAATAATGAAAGTTTAATATAAATTATAAATATGACATAAATAAATTTTCTTAATAAAATTAATATATATATATTCGTAAATAAATAATAAATAATAAATAATAAATATAATAATAATATGTTATATTAAATAATAACATAAATATGTTTTATATTAATAAATATTAAATTTTTTATGTGTTTCCTTTTGAAGATTCGGAGAAATGAATTTAGTGGTTAAAGGAAAATTAAGGAGACCCTAACACCTTTTTCCACGAAATTATTCACATATCCTGGACAAGAGTTCGTAAGGGCATTTTTGTCTTTTCACATTCAGTGTTATAGTAAAAAAAATTATTATAATTACTATTCATATATCTTATTTAATAAAAATATTTTACATCATCAACTCCATATGATAAAAATTCCATCAAACCTCATTACCAAATACATTCTACGAAAGGATGAAAATTCATTTTCAAATAATTCCTTTTTAACGGTACAAACCTCCTCTCCTAGTAAATCTGCACATAGATTCATCAGTGGATCAAAGATAATGTCATCAAAATAATTTAAACTACTAAAATATTTTCTTTATTTTTTTAATAAAAAGTCTATGATTAACTTTATCAACAAAAAACTTATTTTCTACTAATTGGGGGTCTTTATGCTTTTGGAAATGATGAGAGACGATAAGAAATGAAAATTGTGGGAATTCAATTCTCATTGTAGAGGTGTTTGTGTGTTTCTTTTCTTGTGAAAATTTTTTTCACATAAAAAAGTGATATATAAGGAGGAATGAAAATTTTTTTCTCATCTCATCCCTCAAGAAAGAATAGGAAAAAACATACTTACATCTGATGTGCTCACTTGCCCTCTGGTGCTCCCTTACCGCTCACGTCCACTTGTTTGTCACTTACACCTACCTCCTCATCAATTGCATCCACATTGAACCTAAGTGTTCCCTTTTCTTTATTATCGCTTATAGATTTGGTTTATCTATTTCTTTAATACATACAAATAGATTTTATACAATTTTTCGAGTTTGTACAAACACCCTTTCTAAATTTTCCTTTTCCTAAATTTCAATTTTTTTTACCTTTTTTCCTTTCTTAAATTTTCTTTTACTAACACGGACCCTAGATGTATTTTATTTCTTATTATTTTCCTCATCCTTTTTATTCATCTTCTCCAACTAGCCAAAACCTTACCCTACCAGCTAACCACCATATGAGTGACTTTTTCATTGTTTTGGACATGAGTAGATGAGAAACGATTTCCTATGACCCTTTTGTGCCACCTTTCAACGAGAATTCAAATTCTTTTGGCTATCTAGTGTAATGGCATATTTTTACATGCAAAAATATGAGAAAAGAACTAACATGAATTTAATAATTGATGGAAAATGGTAATGCTGGAATTTGATATATAAGGAAATTTCTCATCTCATCCCTCAAGAAAGAATAGGAAAAAACATACTCACATATGGTGTGCTCACTTGCCCTCTTGTGCCCCCTTGTCACTCATGCCTATTTGCTCATCAATTGCACCAACCCCCTTACCACTTCTCGCTTGTGCCTATGCCCACCTATTGGGAAAATCACGACCACACTTGATTGCTCGATGTGCCTCATCCCATCATGCATCCCAACAAAATGCTACTCCTTGGGTTGCATACTAACAAAAACACTCTCCCTCTCTCACGCTATTCATCGTGAGTGGAAGAACACAAGGTGGAAGAGAAGGAGGAAGAAGAAGGAGGTGATACGAGGATTTTACGTGGTTTAACAACAACCTACTCCACAAGGTTTTGGTACTTTCTTTCTTGCACTGTTGACAAGCTTTCTTGCAAAAACACTCACACTAATTACAACTCATTACAATCTTATTTATAGGGTATATAAGAAACCCTAATCTCAATGTTACAAAAGACCCTCGAAATCATCGACAACCGGCATTTGGAAAGACACATCTGGATGCTGGGACTTTCTTCCGCCTATGCGCCTTCTTTGGCCACTCCTGGTCTCCAACCGGTTCCCTACTAGAGCAACCCAGCTGCCAAACTTCCGAGTTGGCTTCTAGATGACTAGCCAGTGAAGCTCCCACCGTTCTGTTGATCTCCACTAGCTGTTTGGCTCTTGCCTAGCTGAGTCCAAACCTTGATGCAGATCCATAGACGTAGCACCATAACATTATGCATTCGTAGACTTAACTTTGTGGTCCCGTTGCTATTGCACTTGGTCTTTTGCACATCTGAATTTTCGATATGCGACTGTCAGCCTGTGACTCAAATTTTGCCTACTCCCTAGCAGAAGACTGTCTCTTCACTGTAGCCTTAACTCTTCGCATCTAGATACCCGATACGTGGCTGTTGGCCTATGACTCGAATTCTGCCTTCTTCCTGGTGGAAGATCGTCTCCACACTACAGCCTCAACACCACCCACTTGTCTCACCCTTCTTGAAAAACTCTACTATCATCCTTATCTGAGACCCTCACATTGCAAGTTGTTAACGAAAAAACCCTCATTGCAAGCATGACCCTTGATGATCGAAACTAAGCTCATGGCAACTCCAATTGATTATGATCAATAGGTTTGCTAATGTTGAGGAAGAAGGATTGGATTAAATGAAAAGAAAAGGAAAAGGAAGAAAACATAAACAAAATGGGGAAAAAATAAAGGAAAAAAAAGCAAAAAAAGAGAGGAAGATAGAAGTTTCTTTATGAAAATGTTTGTTTACGTAAATCCTACTTTTTATATATGAAGGGAATATTGAATACTGAAATGTCTTGTAATTTTTTTTAAAGTACTTATTTTTAACGTAATAATATTATCTATTAAAATTAAAAGGTTAATCATCATAAATTCTAAAATTATTCACTATTTAGAATTTTAATTCTTGTGAATTCCTATGCCTATACAAACACTTGAATTTTCAATTTAATCTATTTCCCGTCAAGTGCACAAATGCCTTTATTGAGAATTAATTTCTCTTCATGTCCTATCATTTGCATTTCTTGTTAGGAATTAAAATGTCATTATTTATTTTTCTATCATTTCCATACACACAAATCCCCTTAAATGATCTCAAAACCACCCATACCATGATCTTGTCCGTTTTAGTCTATAGAGTGCTTTATTCAATTTGTATACATATTTGGGATGTTTTTCATTCTCAAATTCAAGTGGTTATTCCACATATTATAAATATTGTAGCAATGTTTGGAAGAAACAGTACTTAAAAGAAATAGCGGTATTGTAGCTACGTTTGGAAGGAGTAGCTCCTAGATCTTGGAGTAGTACTATAACTACGTTTGGAAGAAGCAATGTGTAGCAACCACCCCTATTATTCTTATTAGAAATATTAAGTATAGACTAGTAGGCTTGATGGCACTTTGCACGTGCCTATAGCCTTAAGGCTAGAGTAGAGAGAGAGAAGGGCAAAGGGGGGAAGTGTTGATTGACCACCTTTTGTGCCCTAAGAGGAGAGCTGATTGTAGGTTGGCACGGAGAGGCAAATCCAAAGTTGGGGCCAAGAGGTTTGCGCGCCTTCGAAGGTGATCCTTGATGGCAAGCTTGCGGTGAACGAAGGAAGATTTGGAGCTGGGGACGTGCAAGTACAGAGCTTTGAACTTCTGCTATTCTAGGGACACTATGTTTCCAATGTCAACCCAAGAACGATTCTTGTCTTTGAGAAGATGAGGTTACAAATTTCACAAAGAATAGTAAAAGAAAGACTGATTAAGAAGAGAAGAGAGGTTGGTAGCCAAAGTGATCTAGGGGCAGCCATCTCTCCTCCTTGATGATCTAGTGCATACCAGTCTCAAACGAGATCTAGTGCACCCATTCCATAAGGGACATATCAGCAACAAAGTTCATATGAATCCTGTGTTCCACCACCAATGAGGTTAGAGCTACCCTAGTATACTAGATAGGAGGAGCCTCGAGTGCAGTATCAAACACCAAATTGGAAGGGGAAAGTTGTGGCAACTACCACCCTAGGAAGAGTTTATGCTTTGACTAAGTAGGATGCAGAAAAAGATGATGTGATGACAAGTACAATTTATGTCCATTCTACACCAGCCCATGCATTAGTTGACCCAAGGGCAATACACTCTTTTATTTCAAATAAGTTTGCATGTCAAGTTAGGGTCCCCTGGACCCAGTTAGCATACACCTTGATGGTGGGAACCCTAGCTAGGGAACTTATAAGTAGTTGGGTGTGTGAATCATGCCCTATAGTCATGAGTGGTCAGATATTAGAAGCAAACTTATTTTTACTAGAAATGAAGGATTATGATGTGATACTAGGAATGGACTAGCTAGGTATGCATCATGCATACATGGATTGCCGCCAACAACGAGTCTATTTTCGAATAATAAGATGCCCGAAATTCAATTTTGGAGATCCAAATAAAGCATTCTGTACTACCCTTACCATTTTGAAAGTAAATAAAGTTTTAAGGAAAAACTCGTGACGATATCTAGTAGTAGTAGAGGATACCAATGTAGTAGTAACCCCGCTCAAGCTTATTCCAGTAGTGCGGGAGTTTAGTGATGTTTTTCCTACAAAGTTACTAGGGATACCCATAGAGTGAGAGATGGATTTCTCCATTGAGTTAATGCTAGGGTTGGGGCTAGTTTCCTGACCCCCTTATCACATGCCCCCAGCTAAGCTGAGAGAACTGAAGACTTAGTTACAAGAGTTACTTGGTAAGAGTTTCATCCAACCTAGTATGTCGTTGTAGGGTGCCTTGGTGCTTTTTGTTAAAAAGAAGGATGGTACCATGCGGTTGTGCATGGACTATTGAGAATTAAGTAAAGTGATAGTGAAAAACAAGTATCCATTGCCATGAATGGACAATCTATTTGATCAAGTGCTAGGAGCGATAGTGTTCTCTAAGATTAACCTTAGATCTAGGTACCATCGATCAGTTAAAGATTAAGGATGACGTACCTAAAATAGCCTTTCGTACTTGATATGGGCACTATGAATTTTTGGTGTTACCATTTGGGCTCACCAATGCTCTGCTATGTTTATGGATCTAATGAATCGAATAT
The DNA here is from genome assembly GCA_024699675.1 of Amphibolis antarctica. Classification (NCBI taxonomy): domain Eukaryota; kingdom Viridiplantae; phylum Streptophyta; class Magnoliopsida; order Alismatales; family Cymodoceaceae; genus Amphibolis; species Amphibolis antarctica. The sequence continues at coordinate 57,742 of JAMKPZ010000839.1, forward strand.
TTCAGTCTTATCTTGATCAGTTTGTGGTGGTTTTCATTGATGATATTCTAGTGTACTCTAGTAATCGAGAAGCTCATCAGAGAAATTTGAGGATGGTGTTTCAAGTGTTAAGGGAGCAAGGACTATATGCCAAATATAGGAAGTGTGAGTTTTGGTTATCACAAGTTACTTTCTTGGGACATGTAGTCTCAAGAAAATGGTTGTCAGTTGACTCAGCCAAGGTGGAAGTCATACAAGGTTGGGGGCAGCTAACTATAGTAATTGAAGTTCGTAGTTTCTTAGGACTAGCAAGATACTATAGGAGGTTTGTGGCAAGGTTTGCTCAGTTGGCCTTGCCATGACCTCCTTAACATGCAAAAATGTGAATTTCTCATGGATCGAAGATTGCGAAAGAAGTTTTCAGATTTTGAAGGAGAAATTAACTACCATGCCCATTCTATCGGTGCCCAACCCAGAGAAGAAATTTGTAATTTTCAATGATGCCTCTTTAAAGGGATTAGGGTGTGTTCTCATACAAGAAGAAAAAGTTATAGCATATGCATCTAGACAGCTAAAGACCCATGAAGAGAACTACCCTACTCATGATTTAGAGTTTGCTACTGTGGTGTTTGCCTTAAAGATATGGAGACATTACCTGTATAGGGCCACTTGTGAAATCTATATAGATCATAAGAATCTCAAATATATCTTCACACAAAGGGAGCTAAATTTGAGATAAAGGCGTTGACTGGAGCTCTTACAAGACTATGATGTTACTATAAATTACCATCTAGGTAAAGCAAATGTTGTGGCCGAAGCACTAAGTCAATGGAGTACAGGAAGCTTGTCTATGATGATCCCCACTCAACAACAATTGATGAGGGATCTAAAAAGGCAAGGGATCGAAGTCTTAACATTAGATCACGTGGCTTGGTTGGCTAGCCTCTCCTTGGAGCCCTCATTAATCCAGCAAATCAAAGATGAGAAGAATGCAGATCCTGAGATGAGAAGAATCAAAGAGTCAGTGACTAAAGAACATCAAGTAGACTTTTCTAGGACAAGGGACAAACTGTTACGTTATGGGGGGTGGATGTGTGTACTGGAAAGTCCTAGAATAAAGGAGAAGATTTTAGAAGAGGCACATTGCTCCAATTATTCTATTCATCCGAGAAGTACCAAAATGTATCATGACTTGAAAAAAAATTATTAGTAGCCTAGAATGAAGCGGGAGGTGGCTACATATGTGAATCAATGCTTAACATGTCAGTAGATTAAAGTGAAACACCAAAGACCAACAGGGGTATTGCAGTCACTTCCCATCCCAGAATGGAAGTGGGAGCATGTCACGATGGACTTCGTGATAGCCTTGCCATGCATGGTCCATAGAAATGATGCCATTTGGGTAGTTATTGATCGATTGACAAAGTTAGCACACTTTTTGATCTTTGGGGTCAGTCTACCCCTAGATAAAATGGCAAGCATGTACATAAGGGAGATTGTTAGATTGCATGGGGTACCCACAACAATAAACTTTAATAGGGACACGAGATTTGTGTCAAATTTTTGGTCTAACTTACACCAGGCCTTAAGGACTTGTTTACAATTTAGTACTACTTTCCATCCTCAAACTGACGAACAATTAGAAAGAACAATCCAAACACTAGAAGACTTACTTAGGGCATGTGTCTTGGATTTTCAAGTGACCTGGGACAAGCACTAACCCTTGGTGGAATTTGCATACAACAACAGCTACCAAGCTAGCATCCAGATGGCGCCATACGAGGCCTTCTATGGTAGGAAATGCTGAATGCCACTTTATTGGGACAAAGTGGGCGAGAGAAAGGTGCTAGGACCAGAGATAGCGCAAGAAATAGTGAATAAGATCTGTCAAATAAAGGATTGTCTGCAAACCACATAGAGTCAATAGAAGAGTTATGCAGATACTTACAGGACCCTTAGAGTTCAACAAAGGAGATTGGGTCCTTCTCAGAGTATCCCCTACCAAGGGGATAATGAAGTTTGGCGTTTGGGGAAAACTTAGCCCTCGATATGTGGGACCTTACCAGATTTCTAAGAGAGTGGAACCAGTGGCTTATCAGCTTAAGTTGCCCATGGAAATGACGGGAATACATAATGTGTTTCATGTTTCTATGTTGAGGAAATGTGTACAAGATCTAGCACAAGTAATTACCTTAATGGCAGAGCCACAACCGTTCCACACTAATTTAAGTTATGAAGGGTGGCTAGTCTAGATAGTGGACATGAAAATCCAAAATTTGAGGCATTGTGCTATACCATATGTGAAGGTTCAATGGAACAACTACACGAGGCGACATGAGAATTGGAGGAAGAAGTTCAGACCAAGTATCCCACCTCCATAGGTAAATTCACACCCAAAGTTTCTATTTTTGTGGTCAAAATTTCAAATTAGGTGGTTGGAATGTAGTAACCACCCCTTTTATTCTTATTAGAAATATTAAGTATAGACTAGTAGGTTGGATGGCACTTTGCATGTGCCTGAAGCCTTAAGGGTAGAGTAGAGAGAGAGAAGGGCAAAAAGGGGGGAAGTGTCGAATGATCACCTTTCGCGCCCCAGGAGGAGAGCCGATTGCTGGTTGGCGCGGAGAGGCAAATCCAGAGTTGGGGCCAGGAGGTTTGTGCGCCTTCGAAGGTGATCCTTGAAGGCAAGCTTGCAGCGGATGAAGGAAGATCCGGAGCTGGGGATGCGTAGGTACAAAGCATCAAACTTTTCCTTAGCCACAAAGTATACTCTGCTATTCTAGGGAAACTATGTTTCTAGTGTCAACCCAAGAACGATTCTTGTCTTTGAGAAGATGAGGTTTCAGATTTCACAAAGAATAGTAAAAGAAAGACTGATTAAGAAGGGAAGAGAGGTTCGCAACCAAAGTACTGACGGCGTTCCACGTGGAGGAGAATCGTGGGTGCCACAGATGCGCGTGGAGGAGAATCGTGTCTGCCGTAGGGTTCGTGCGTGGAGACGACTGACGGCACCTTCCTCTCTTGGACCTCAATCGGATGCCATCCCTCTTCGTTCACGAGGACGCGCGGTGACAAAGTGCGTCCGAGCTCAAGGAGGAGGTGGAGCACTGTCCGATTGAAGAACATACGGGATTTGGAGAGCTTCAAGGTATATTTACGAAATGAAGAGATCAATTTGTATTTTGTTGTATTTTTATTTGTGTAATGTTGTTTTCATGTTGGTTAGTGTGATTGTTAGGGATTTTTGTTGTGTGTCTTGTAGGTGTAGTGTTTGTTTTGTTATGTTAAACTTAGTTAATTTAATTTCAGTAGGTTTATTGCAAGTCATTTTTTATGTTTGGATTAAAAATTGGTTATCCTTAGGTGAATATGTACATTGTTGTGAATATATTGTTGTGAATATGTGCATTTGAATGTGTATGTATATATATTATCTCCTTGAGTACAAAGGAAAAATACTCTATAAGGTTGAGAGCTCCAACCAAAAGGGGAGCATTTTAATGAACTTGTGCTAGGATAGGAGGAGATGACGTATTTTTAGAGAAAGTCTTTATGTAATTAGTCACTAACTAGGTTAAACATTTTCTGACTTTTATTTATTAATTTAAAAATCAGGTTTTTACTTTATGTATTTATTTAGTTAAGTCTTTGTGAAATTATTTGATTAATCATTTTACTTAACTCCTTGTGGATTCAACCCATACTTGTTGACATACTTCATTGGACGTCATAAACTTGCGATTATTACTTGTGGTTTAATGATAAATCGCATACAAATTTTTGGTGCCGTTGTCGAGGAGTTTTGTGTCAAAATGTGTATTGAAGTTTTTACAAAGGTAGTTTTAGTTAGCTTTTATGTTAATTTCCTTTAGTTATTATTATTATTATTTTTTTTTTTTATGTTTTGCAGTTTTATTAAAATACAAATGAGATATTCTTCCTTTTTCTTTTGCTGAATTTGATCTCACTTTTTTGGATGTGTTCATTTGCATATTTTACGATGGCAAGTGATTTTAAATTATACATGATAGCCTCTTATAGCAGAAATTACAGAAAAATATTATGGCTGTCCCTGAAAAGTGGAAATCTGCTATGTATGGGGTTTGAGTTCGAAGATTTTACACCTGTTTTGGGAATTATGGTTAAAGAGCTTTCAAACAACTATTTATACTTGAATTTTGGGTGTGAAAAGAGTTAGATGTGAATTTTTCATTTCGTGAGTGATGTTTCAAATTTCTGTTTTCTCTTCAATTACTGCTCTATTTTTAGTATATTTTGCAGAACTCTTGCAGGATTTTTGCTGACTTTAGATTTTATAAGTTTAGAGCAGTGAATCAGCTTTCTAATGAGTATTTATTTGAGAAATTTGGATGAGTAGTTTGGAAGTTATGATTTTTTTTTAAACATGAAGTTCATTGAGGTTGTTTGCTAGCATCAGCTTGAAATGACATTAGTTTTTCACTTATTGGACTTATCAATCCTTTGTGTGATTGCATTTTCAGTCAGTGTTTCAATGGTTTTCATTCACGGATTTTGCCTGTTAAAAAAAGAAAATTGGCTTGTATCAATGACAATTGTGGAGTGACTGAAATGCAGGGAACCAATTTCTATTTCTGAAATGTGAGGATCTGCTGTCACAGGGATTGGAGATTATTAATTGCTGCAATTTTCGCAGTTTCTTGTGATTCTGAACTTTTTATAGAGTATTTGAATGTTGAATTCTGATTTAAGGTAAAGGAGTTGCGAATTTTAAAAGTTGTAGGTGCTGTGCAGTTTTTGTGCAGAATTGTGCTATCTGAAATTTTCTTCTTGAAACTGCAGCCACACCTGTTTTTGAATGCAACTCTCATGATTTTTATTTGAAAATAGATGCTTCAATCTTTCAAATGAGTATCTTTGGGCTGAAATTGAGCATGTATTCCTTTTTGTATGAAGTTTCAAAGTTGAAAGGCACGATGAAAACTGCATAAGCTGAGTTAGTAGTTAAGTGCATTGATTTTCTGTTAAGTGTCTTGCATGCATTTTCCTTGTTAGGAGAGATTAAAGCTGTATTCATGCACGTTTAATTCATGTTTGTAGTAGCTTTTGCATTTGTCTTAAGTCTTGGATAGATAATTTTGTTTGTTAGAAATGAATGCATGCAGTCTCCTAGCTTGTGATGCAATTATATATGAGAATTGAATGTTAGATTTGAAATCTCCGAGTTTATTTTTTTGGAATGTTAGATAGAATTAAATGTTAGAATTGAATGTGTAATCGAATTTTCTTATGAAGATAGTTTAATTAAATTTCTTTAGTTTTTGTGTTTTGTGGCTCTTTTAAGTCATAAATTAGTTGTTCTTTGCTGATGAAGTTCAGTACACTAGTCGAGTATTTCACTTTGCATATCAAAATCATATGAAATAATAGCAAGGCAAATTGGCATGTTGGATTTTAGAGGTTTTGGTGATCATTAGATATGCTCTCATTTCTTTATGGTGGATTCAGAGTGTTGCATTATATCTGCTAGTGAACCTAAAAGAGGGAATACTTACGTGAGGATAAACCATGTAATAGAAAGGGTGAAAAGAGACAGGAAAGATACAGATGCCATAAACCATCAATGAGGTTGGTTTGCATTTTTTTTTATTGACTAGAGAATTATAATTGACTTATTCATATCTTGTAAACATGAGTGTACATGGAAATATTTCTGACACAGAAATAAGAAGACACATTGATTCTTATATATTATTGACAGTATAAGTCCTCCCATTTTATTATAAGAAATACTTGGCATGGTTATAAAATTCATCTCCTGCATGTGGTCCTTGGTTTTATCATGAAATGTGCTGATCCCATAGTGTAAATTTATATTTTGATATGGTGTTCAAGAAAAATGGTAGCGTTGGTCAAGGAACACATCTGATACGTGATCTGAAAATTAATATTTGTTGACACAAATATTTGTTGATACATCTGGTCAGTGTGATTGTTAGGGATTCTTGTTGTCTTGTAGGTGTAGTGTTTGTTTTGTTATATTAAACTTAGTTAATTTAATTTTAGTAGGTTTATTGCAAGTCATTTTATATGTTTGGATTAAAAATTGGTTATCCTTATGTGAATATGTACATTATTGTAAATATGCTTTTATGAATATATCGTTGTGAATATGTGCATTTGAATGTGTATGTGTATATATTATCTCCTTGAGCACAAAGGAAAAATACTCTACAAGGTTGAGAGTTCCAACCAAAAGGAGAGCATTTTAATGAACTTATTCTAGGGATAAGAGGAAATGATGTATTTTTAGAGAAAGTCTTTATGTAATTAGTCACTAACTAGGTTAAACATTTTTTAACTTTTATTTATTAATTTAAAATCGGGTATTTCCTTTATGTATTTATTTAGTTAAGTTTTTGTGAAATTATTCGATTAATCATTTTACCTAATTTCTTGTGGATTCGATTTGTACTTGACGACGTACTTCATTGGACGTCGTACATTTACGATTATTACTTGTGGTTTAATGATAAATCGTGTACGGTCTAGGGGCAGCCATCTCTCCTCCTTGATGATGTAAGAACTAAGACAGGAAAGCTCCTGCGTCGTTGGCCCCAACTGGGGTCAGGGGACCACCCCTAGTCAAGGCAGGCCCGTGTCTGTGAGAGAACATAAGCCATGAAGAAGTTCTTTTGCAAGTTTCAAATGTTAATGTTTTTCCTTTAAGTTTGTTTAAGTTATATTCCAATCTGTGTATACATGGTACTCTTGTTTCATGGTTGGACATGCCCCTCGTCATCGCAAGAACATCGTACTTCTAGCCAACGTTGATCAGTGAGACTCTGCTGTTTTGGGTTTTGAAGTTATGATCTCATGTTTTTGTTGGGTTGCCAATGAACTTCTCTTCTTGTGAACCAATGGATGTGTTGTGGTTTCTTTTTGGGAAAATTAGTGAACCTCGTGTTATTTACAATACTAGTAATATTCCAATAATGAAGTTAAGTCATGACATTTTTTTTTATATGACAATGTCTGTATTGTTCATGGATAGCACTTTAGGAATGCGGTTTAGTTTTCTTTTTTTTTTACCAACCATGTGGATGTAGTTTCAACTCTTGTTTTGAAATTATATCATGATGTTGTCCCTTTTTCCTTGCTTATTTTAAGTATGATACAGCCCCAAAATTTAGTTGGGATGTTTAAATTTTCCAGAATTTAATTGGGTGTTACACAATGCTTAAAAGAAAGAGTGGTAATTCAAAAATTACATTTGTTTATTAAAGTAGTAACTTTTAAAAAAAATTCAAATGTTTTAATTTTACCCTTAAAGGGTTTTTTTTGATAAATATTACAAACAATATTTTAAGATTCTATTTTATTAAAAATGTTTTTAAAAATAAATAAAAGTATTTGTAAATTTCTATTTTTTTAATTTTATAATGTTAAAAATATTTATTTATTATAATTTTTTTTGAAATGCTAAATTATTTATTTATTATAAATAAATAAATAAATATTCATTTAGTAAAAAAATTATTTATTTATTATAAATTATTTTGTTGATACTAAAATATTTATTTATTATAAACATTTGAAATATTTATTTGACGAGCAACATTGCGTGTGAGGAGGGTTCCACAGAATGGTAGTCATGTCCTTTGCTTGTGAGAAGTAACTCTAGTTTTCATGAGCAGTGGATGAGCGGCTCCAATCAGGTGAAAAAATACTTTGGTGGGAGCAAGTGTGCTTACATCTTGGAACTATTACATTAGTAAAACAAATTATGTTTATTTGCACTTCTCCAAAAAATACTCTAATATGCTTTAAGAATTAGAAGAAGGGCAAACAAATGCACCAATGTTAATCATTGTGGAAATTTAGTGATTTTATCTTGACATAAAAACTTGAGAATAAAGACAAATGGAAAACTTGGAAACAATTTAATAAGCTAGAAATTTATGGATAATTATCATTTATTATCTATATCATCTTGATTATTACGATTTTAATACTTATTGTTTCATTTAATATTGTTATTTCCTAATGTGGTACCATTTATAAATTATAAGCATAATTGTAGGGGGAGCCTTAAATTCCCTTTTAATATTACTATAGTGGTAGCTTTAATTAAATTCTATTATAAACCAGGTTTGTAGGGGAAGTATTTATAAAAATATTTATTTTGACAAAAAGGAGAGAATTAATATTGTTAACTTTTTTTATTGTGAAAAAAGGTGGGAGAATAATTGCAAATCCAATTTTGAACACATTGAATATAAATTTAATAAAGTTTTGTTATCATAAAAAAGAAGAAGTTCATTCATACTTGACAATGTTTTAATTATGATTTTTGAAAGTACAGTTCCTCTGCTAGAGGGAGGTGAATAGCATTTTAAAATTAATCAAAAATTCGTTTGTGATCGATTCAATAAATATCTAAAATAAAAATAGTAATGAAATATAAATACAAGGATTTTTAAAGTGATTTACCAAAAGGCTATGTTCACTCCTAAGTTATCTAAACTTGAGTCTAAATCTAATCCACTAACAAGAGTCAATTACAAAAGGTGTTTAAGGTCCAACACCAAACCAACTGATTATAAAGGTTTAAAGTCACACCCCTCAACCAACACCCAAAGATTTTAGGTTGAATCCTTCAACCAACCCAACCTTGAGTTTTATGTTGAAAACTCAACAAACCAACAAAAGCAAATAGTACCAATCACAAAGCAAATTCATGTAAGGTGTATGTGTTTTCAGTGAGAAGGAGGAAGATGCTTGAGTATGATTGAAAACACTTCTTAAAAACTCAAATGATGATCAATGTGTGCAATTCTATTGTCAAGTGAAAGCTCTAATGTCCAAGAGATTGAGTATACAGAGATTGGGTGAGTTTGATCTCTAAACTCAAGGTTATTTATAGTTTAGGCTTGCTTAAATGATTATTAACGGTTAGTTTGACTGGGTCAAACCTTTCTAACGGCTATTTTTCTCAAATTGGATAACAATTTGAAATAATGAATTATTTTCTAAAATTTACTATAACAAATTTGAAATAACATTTTTCTAAAACGATTATCTGAATCATGCCTAGGAGGAATTTCTGGGTTAAAATCAATCACTGGGAAATTCAGATAATAATTCGGATATCTAAATCGTATTTTGAATTTTTCTGTCATAATATTTGTGTAATTTTTCTAAGTATAAACACCGTAGATAACTATACGGTGAACTGTGGCCTAAAGCCAATAACTTTATGATTAGCCGCAACCTTATGGCCTTAACTTTACAGCTAGCCGATGAGTTCTAGGATAATTTAATTTTCTAGCAAAACTTCTATTTTCTAAGGCATGGATTTTACGGTACTTCCATTTTTCTCTTGACCTATACAGAACTTTCGTCTACTAAAGATAGGCTTGTGCGGAACTTCCGTTTTGGTGTTCTAAAATAACTACGTAAAGACAAATTTGAATAATCATTCGGATATCCGAATGATGTTCTATTTTGTTCTATCTGTGTAGTAACCTTAGTTTTAACCTATCAAAATTGTTATAACGAATTTTGAATTTATTATACCATTTTTATTCTATTTAAGGATAGTGAGTGTACTCTAATGATATCAAGTGTCTGACTTAATCTAGTGTGCAAACCTTTTGTGGGAAAACGTTTCATGTGAAGTTTGTCTTCATTTTGTTCATGTATTCATGCTTCAAGATTTGCATCTTTCATAGCTTTTCGCAAGTCTTCAAGTCATCGTTCTTTAACCTATCGCTTCCTTGTATTTTCAAGTCATGTCTTTATTACTTCTTTTACAACACATTAATCTCAAGATATTTGACATCATCAAAATATAACTTAAGGAGAGATTTTATACATAACAATCTTCCCCTTTTTGATGATAGCAAAAATACACATACAGACACATGATTATTTTACATACATCATATGATCATATTCTCTCCCCTTTTTTGACATAAGCAAAAAGGAGTGGTATTTAAAACTCCTCTTGAAGAAATACTTGAAATTCTCAAGAAAGGCTGAGGAGAAGTGTATGATAATAGAACAAGCAAATAAGAAATATTCATAAAAAGTAATAGAATATAATAAAACATTCATAAAATCATTTAAAGACTAACTGAAAATGTTATGTGGTACAAGATAACACAGAAACAACTAGGGCTTAGGAGGGGAGGTGGCTTGGACTTCTTCAGTTGTCTCTTCAATGGTGAGACTTTGTAGAGCCGCCATAAGGGCATTATGTTGCACGTCCATCTTACTATGGAGGGACTGAAACTATGCATCCATTTTCTATTTTATTTGATGTAGGTGAAGTTCTTGATTCATGAACTATTCGGTCATGTGATCATAGAAGGTACTAAGCTCTCCCTTAATATGAGCATAAAGTGAATCATAAGAAATATTGGAGGGTTGTGAAGAGCATGGTCAACTAGATTCTCCTTTGTTGACAAATTTGGAGTCAAGACCCCATTTTTTCAACAAAACTGGATTAATATTGCTATGCTCACAAGGATCATCCATAGATTCATCTTCAAGTTGGAAGGCTTGACAAGATACATCACAGCCTTTCCTATGTTTGAAGATATTATCTACTATAATGGCACTGATATGGAGTATGGTTCTGTATCCAACCCAAGATCCTGCTATAACCAGTTGATAGCCCATTCATGAAAGAGCATGGTCTTTGTACGACATATCTAATGCAAAAAGACCAAAGCCCAATTTACTTGAATGCCTTTGTGGATGGTGTAGACAGCATGAAGAATAATTTCACTTAATTCATCATTATGACCCTTTTTTTGAATTAAGTTGGAGCAGACAAGGTGACAACTATCTTCGCGTCCAATTTAATTATTGATTAATTGATTAATACTTGAATGTAAGTGTTATTTATATGTAAATTTGAAATAGGTGAATGACTTTTGAAATAGGTATGTAATTTGTATATAAAAAAATTTATTTTTTGGAAAAAAGTGATGGACTTTTTATCCAATTTGTCACCTTTTCCCTTACTTTTTTTCACCCTTTTTAGGATAATAGGTGATGGATACACATGAAAAGGTGACAGATTTAATTGAAATTGTTTCCTTGGCAATGACACAAAAAACTTATAATGCATTTACATATTTGGAATTAAACTACAAAACACAAATTTTAATTTATAACCATAAATGCAATTTGTCAATTGTCATGACGCTATGTGTACACGTCGAATCCACAAGAAGTTTGTTGAATAAAATCATCAAAAAAATTACAATTTCATAATCCAAAAATTAATGAAAAATTATTCACATATATTTACCCTAAATATCAACATATAAATTCAAATCCTACAAAATTATTCACAAGGTATACAAATATACAAAACCAAAATCCACATTTTCATTCAAACAATTAATGTTTATTGGAATAAAAAATATATCTAAATCTAATGTTAGAGACATTTAAACAAACACAATACATACAAACAAATAATGAAATAAAGCTTATACAAGAGATGCAACATGTATATACACCTGTATAAGGATCTCTCCTCTCAATCTCATTATACCTTTAAAGTTCTCTCACCATTTCTTAGCGGTTGCTCCCTCCCTTGTCAAACCTTCCCACTTTGCTACACCATGACGTCTATCACACACTGTGGCATTCACCAACGAAAGGAGTCTTCAAAGGCTGTACGTTAGGATGAATGAATGCAACTGAGAACCCACAAACCTCTTTGGAGATGGATGCCCAATGAACACTGTTGATACTGTTGATTCTAACACCTGGAACGGCAAATGAAGGGGATGGACGACCACTCCTTGCTTGGACATGGAGCTCCTAAACTCCTCTCCTCAAAGGTAAACGAATGCTCCTTGTAGCTGTCCAATTCCACTTCAAAGATTGCACCTGATTGAAGGATTTCTGTGAGGATGTAAACACTTTTAAATTCCGACTACAACGACAACACCAATGGAGGAAGGCCATGGCTACACCACCTCACCCACACCTTGCTTTGGAGAAGAGGAAGTCGACGGCTGCAATGGGAGAAAAGAGAAAGAGAGGTATCCTACCTTCATACCCTTCGCGTGCTTAAATAGGTAGGAAATATTTGCATCTTTTCCTCTACAAAATAATGTAATCTACACATGCTAAACAAAAGTTAAAACAATAACAATGGATAAGGTAACAATATCTAACGCATGAGTTATTTATATTTCAACTGTTAATGTAAATAGAGTTTAATTTGTACATTTCATAATCATTAAATATAAAATACATGCAAGATCCAAAAAATATAATTAACATGTACTTCTACATAAAAACATATATAATTTATCAATATAGTCATAATATGTATGTATTAACATATGTAAAAATGCACAATATAACCTTTTAGATTAGGCTTTGTTGCAATACAAGCAAGAAATTTGTCACAATATCTTCTTCACATTTGTCACGATTTGTATGTTAGGCTCCATCGCAATAGACATAAAACATCCATCACAATACAAGCAATAAATCTATCCCAATAGCTTCTTCAAATCCATTAGGATATGTACTTTGCATCAATCGTGATTTATATCTTAAGCTCTATCGCAATAAACATGAAACATCTATGTAGTACAAGTAAAACATTTGTCACAATAGCTTGTTCAAATCCGTCACAAATGTACTTCACATCTTTTGGGACAAGATGATACCAACCGTTATGTAAAGAATGTGACTTTCATCTTGTTTGTATTTCGCTTGATTATAATTTGTAACTTGATGTACTCAAAGGCATTGTTGGAATTTAGGCTTAGACTATAAAAGCCCAAATTGAGATTAGAAGAAGAAGCTTTCTTCCTTGCTTCTTCTCCCTTTGTAACCCTACCACCCAATAGTGAAAACCACCAAGAGAGCCATCTGTAGAGTACCCAAGGAGAAGGGGAACCACGTAAATCATTTGTGTTTGGATGTATTGATCAAGATCGCACATTCTCCCACTCAAAAATCGTAGATTCACAGCCTAGGGCGTTGGCGATGAGCTTCTGAAATTTGAATTTTCGACCTCAATTTGGTTCTTGATTTCATCCAAAATCATGGGGCTTTTGTTCGTGGAAGCACAACAAGTGGTATTAGAGTGATTTTAGAGATCGAAAACTGGATTTGAATATGTATTTTGGGCTAGAAATCGCAGCCCCGCCGCCGCCGGAACCAGTGGATGCAAACCTTCGTATCTTCCATTTCACTTAGTGAAATGGGTTTGTAAGCCTCCTAAACCTTCTCCACATTGCTTCGAAGCTTCTGGAATTTTTGGAGAATTTTTTGTAAAGACAAATCCGTGGTTTTGATTTTTTTGGCATCCTTGTTGAAATTTTTCTTGGTTCCTTTTGTCGGCCGAATTTTGGTGCAAAGTGTTTGAGATTTTTGAATACGTGTTGAGAATCAGATCTTGTGCCAAATTTTTGAATTGGATGTATTTGAAATTTGCCTAATTCGAGTTCAACAAGTTCTAAATCAGTTTTTTGGGGGTTTGTTGAAAGTTGAAGCAAATCGAACACATTTTTGCATTTTTTGGGCAATTTCTGAAATTAGAAATTTGAGAAGGTGTGTTTGAAAATTTTATGTGATTATTGCTGTTTAAAATCACATTTTTGAGATGGCAACTCCTGGTATGAAAATAGACAAGTTTGATGGCAGAAACAGTTTCAGTCTGTGGCAAATAAAAATGAGAGCACTTTTGAAACAACATGGCATTTGGGCACCTTTAAATAAGACTGCTACATTAGATAGAGACTCTACTGAATTTGGAATACAGGAGGAGAAGGCTTACTCCACCATTTTACTGTGCTTGTCAGATGAGGTAATCATAGAAGTTGCAGATGAAACAACGTCCTCTGGTCTTTGGCAGAAATTAGAGTCATTATACATAACTAAGTCTTTAACAAACAAGTTGTTGTTAAAGCAAAGATTGTTCTCACTAAAAATGAAGGAAGGTACACCACTTAAGCAGCATTTAGATCAGTTGAATTCCATTCTGATGGAACTCAAGAACACAGGTGTTACCATTGAAGATAAAGATGCAGCTCTCATCTTACTTTGCTCACTTCCTCTCAGTTATGAGAATTTTGTTCAATCTTGTATAGTTGGAAGAGATTCCATTACATTGGAAGAAGTGAGATCCAGCCTTCATTCGAGGGAGCTAAGACACATGGTGCAGCATGGCAGTAATGA